>CM020619.1:26846172-26882260 GCA_009829735.1 Pyropia yezoensis | reverse complement strand
GGGGGGGAGAAGGTTTGGGAGGGGGGCGTGCCCGCGGAAGCCCCGACCGCCTCGTTGCCGTGGCCCGCGAGCCAGCGTGGGGTGGCGACTGTGGCGGCGACGGCGGCATGTGAAAGGGGGGGGGTGCGGGGGGGGAGCCCTGTGGGAGCCCTGCGGGAGCCCGCCGGCGGGTGGCGGCCCTGGCGCGGCGTCCCAGGAAATGTCGACTAAACATTATGTACTACATATTCTGCTGTGACAGTATGTACGACCGAGCTTTTTTGTGGGTGCCGTCGGGACATGTGAAAGGGGCCGTCATCACATGTGAAGGTGTGGGACCTGTGAATGGGCCTCACACGGGCACCCTCGCCGCCGCCGCCGCCATGGCGCCAACGCGGCCACCGCCGCCGCCTCCGCACTGTTCACCGCTGCCTCCGCACTGTTCAACGCCGCCGCTCGTGGAGGCGCACCCCCTTTGCCACAATGAAGAGTGCCCCGCCCCATCGCCTTGCACGCGCCGCCCCTGTCGCCACGTCCCGGCCAAGGTAAGAAGAGTGCGGGGGGGGGGGGGGGGGGGGTGTTGAGGAGGTGGTGGTGTTGAGGAGGTGGTGGGGGAGGGTGGGAAGGTGGGTATAGGGCGGTGCGTGCGTGGGGAGAGGCAGGCTAGAGGTGGCCCTCAACTGGTGACGCCCTGTGCGGGGACCGGTTGCCCCTCGTCTGCCCCTTCCCGCCCGCCCACCGCTCTTGCCCTCTCCTTCCCCCCCCCCCTTCTCCCACCTGGATCCTCCGCCTGGTGTGCCGGCCTCGGCGGCCGTGCAGGAAATGCGGCCGGCCCAAGGAGCGGCTGCGTTGGCGGCCGCTTCGGTGGGTGCGCCGGCCGTGTCGGCGGCCAAGCCGGAAAAGCGGCCGCGGCCGCGTTGGCGGCCGCACTGGTGGGTGTGCCGTCTTTGGCGGCCGTGCCGGTGAAGGCGGCCGTGACGGCGGCCGTGAAGGCGGCCGTGACGGCGGCCGTGAAGGCGGCCGTGCCGGTGGCCGTGAAGGCCGCCGTGCCGGTGGCTTTGCAGGTGGATGCGATGGAGTTTGTGGCAGCGGCGGTCAGGTTGGGCGCCGTGCCGGCCGCCGTGCCGGCGTCGGTGGGTGTGGTGGCGGCCGAGCCGGCGGTGTACCCGTGGGTGGCTGTGGGAGGGGGGAAGGGGAGGGTACCGGGACGGCGCGCCGCCATCAGGCTGTGGCCGGAGCGTTGCAAGCCGAGCTGGGTGGGGCGGACCAACACCGGCTCGGTCGGCGCTGCGGTGAGGCCCTTGTTGTCTGTTCTCCTGACTGCTCCCCAGTTCCTCGTCAATTGAGGCAAAGGTGTGCCCAGCTACCCGGCCGAGGAAGGGTTTACGGTTGTTGACCACCCACCCTGTACGACCGAGCCCACTACAGGGGACCAAGACGATGTCAATCTAGCCCCACAGCGACACAATAATGTCCATGTCGGGGTGCACCATCCAGCCCCGGTCACCACACACACCACCGAGCTCAGCTGTCAGGTGTACCTCGGGAGGCATGTTGTCCATGAGGGAGGACAGGCAACCAGCGTATACCCGAGCCACATGGCCAACCTGTGCAGGATAAATAGGGAATCAGTGAGTTTCCCATACACATTGAGGGCCAATCACGGTGACGAGCGTCGGACCGCCGTGCGGGGCAAAGGTGTCGGGCCAGCCGGTCGAGCCACCATAAAGGGGGGGCGGGAGGAGGATGGGGAGTGCATTGGCGTGGCAGTCAGTACCCCAGAGTGGTCATCACATAAAAAAAGGCAAGCGTTGTGACCCCATGTGAAACGCGTTGCCCACTTACCATAGTACCGTTGACGTACACTTCCACAGCACACGGGTCCACCTTGTTCTTTGGATTCCGGACCAGCTTCACGGGTGTACCGCGTACCAAACGCAGATTCCAGCTGTCGGGATAGTAGTAGCGACCCACCAGGGTCACGGTGCGGGAATCAACCAGCCCCTGGCCCGACCCAGACATGGTACACCAAAGACGACACGAGCCGGATTCCTTGTTGATTGGGGGGAAAGTACGCAGACGCGGGGTGAGATGCGGGCAATGTGGAAAGGGGGCGGGCGGGCGGTGAGCGGTGGTGTACGATGGTGTACCGGCGGTCACTACCAGGTCACTACCAGACCTGCCAGCCAGTCGCAGAAGTCGTGTTGCCTTGCGCCGCCAGTCCCGGGCAGATCGTCCTCTGCTCGCGTCTGTGGTATTTGGGGGCGCGTGGCCTCCCCCAAAGCAAAGGAGGTGCTGCAGAGGGGTTCTAGTCGGTGCCTTTTTCCTCTCCCCACCCTCTCCCCACCCTCGCCCCTCCCCCCCCCCTCCCAATTTCCCGATCTAACCTGTGGTCTGAATTGTGAGCTGGTCGCCCCGTCACAGAATCCGTCGGTCCCATGTTGCCGACCGGTGCCGCATGACAGTTCCGTGGACGGAAGAGGGACAGCCGCGGCTTC
Organism: Pyropia yezoensis; assembly: GCA_009829735.1. NCBI lineage: Eukaryota > Rhodophyta > Bangiophyceae > Bangiales > Bangiaceae > Pyropia > Pyropia yezoensis. Next base: position 26,879,783 of record CM020619.1, on the reverse strand, counting down.
ATACGTGACTGACCCTGCGACGCCGTGATCGCAGCAGGCCACCCGGGCTCGGTGGCCCACACATGCACGGGGGGGCCTTGCAAGGGGCGAAAGGCACGGTATGTATTGTAGCAGCAGGCCACCCGGGCTCCGAGGCCCACACATGCACGGGAGGGCCTTGCAAGGGGCGAAAGGCACCGTTTGTATTGTAGCAGCAGGCCGCCGGCAGCGGAAGCGAAGAGGCGGACATGGTATTATGTGATCACCAAACGCGACAGAGCGATGCTGGGTGCAGGCGCGTGCATATTACACACGGGAGGCGAGTGTCCCTGCACTTGTGGCAGCCCGTCTTCCGGCGTGGGTGACGTCGGGTGTGGCGCAAACGATTTGGTCCCCCGCCACACAGGTCTCTTGCTGACACTTGTGCTACATAGACATAGACGCGTGCCGCATTCGGCCGCGGCACCTCCGAGATGATACGGGGAAGGTGACCCACGGGGTGAGATGAGAGAGGGGGGTGAAGGGGGGGGGGGGGGGGTATCGCCAGGAGCTCGTCTCGAGACAAGGAACGACCCAGCGCGGCAGGACAGCGCCGTAACTTGTGGGTATGTGGCATGCAGGACCGGGCCTTAACTGGTGGGTACGGGCCAGGACCGGGCAATAACGTATGGGTATGGGCGTGCAGATCGCACGTTGCGGTGCCCGCTTCGGCCCAAAAGTTGTGGTTTGTGGAACGGTCTGTCAGGACGGTGTACGGTAACATACGGGGCTCCACTGCAGAAGCAAAGCTTGTCCGAGGGCCTTGTCCGTGAGCCTTGTTAATTTCTCCGCGGACGAACCTCACAGACCACAATCTCCCGGCTGTGGGCGCCCGAGGATTTGCACAGACTCGCCACGACCCCCACGCTACTCTATACGTCTCACCTGGAAGGTGCTCACAGACTCAATATGCATATCGTAACATATCACGTTTCGGCCGGCCCCGTACTTTCCTATTCGTACCGTGTGCCGGTCGATGCCCGCGGGTGCTTGGCAGGGTGGGCGGGTGGGCGGGCGGGTACGCGGGCAGGCAGGCCGACGGGCACGTAGGTGGGCGGACGGGCGAACGGGTGCGGTGCGCCGTCCCGAAACTGCCCGCGTGGGTGCCTGGGCGTGCTTTGGCGTCACCATCTCCTGCTTTCGCAGCCATTGCATGGCGGCCCATTCACCGCCCACATTCAGCGCTTCACAGGCGCCCCATGAGCTACCCTTGGTCCCGTTGGCCATGGATGGACCGGCGTGGGCGTGGTCGCCCTCTGACTTGGTGGTGTGGTGTGCCGTGCCCCTGGGCGTGGTCCCCCTCTGACTTGGTGGTGTGGTGTGCCGTGCCCGCATGGGCGTGGTCGCCCTCTGACTTGGTGGTGCGGTGTGCCCCTGCCCGCATGGGCGTGGTCACCCTCTGACTTGGTGGTGGGGTGCGGTGTGCCCCTTCCCGCCTGGGCGTCGTCGCCCTCTGACTCGGTGGTGTGGTGTGCCGTGCGGTGCGGTGAGCTCCTGACTCGGTGGTGTCGTGCGGCGTGTGGTGCGGCGTGCCTCTGCCCGCCTGGGCGTGGTCGCCCTCTGACTCGGTGGTGTGGTGTGCCGTGCGGTGCGGTGAGCTCCTGACTCGGTGGTGTCGTGCGGCGTGTGGTGCGGCGTGCCTCTGCCCGCCTGGGCGTGGTCGCCCTCTGACTCGGTGGTGTGGTGTGCCGTGCGGTGCGGTGAGCTCCTGCCCGCCTGGGGGAGTCTATTTTTCCACCCCCCCCCCCCCCCCCCCCCCTTCCGCCCTTCTCCTCCCCCCCTCCCCGCCACTCACCGGTTCCTCCGCCTGTCCTCCGGTCCGGCGTGCGCTGGGAGAAGCAGGCTAGAGGTGGCCTTCAACCGGTGACGCTCTGTGCGTAGCCCGGTTGCCCCTCGTCTGCCTTTCCCCCCGCTCTCGACTGGGTCCCACTTGGAGTGCTGAGAAGGTGCGGTGTGTCCCTGTCCGCCTGGTGATCGCTATCTGTGTCGGTAGTGCGAGGTGTTGTGCGGTGTAACACCTGCCATCCCCGGTACATACCGACGGACTGTGTGGCTGTCATAATGCCTCATACGACGTCACTGCGGAAGGGTGGACGAAAGCGCAGCCGTCGTGCCTCTGGCGGTGCCAACACTCTACCTGCTTCTGGTCATTCAGGTGTGTCCACTGGCCTGCCTGCCCTCCCACATGGCGGGTATGGCTTCACACCGGGACCTCACGCCTCTCCAGCGGCTGGTCATTACAACGTTGTGCCGGGGCCGCGCGCCTTCCCACAAGGTCCCGGCGGTCCACACGCCTGCCCACAAGGTCCCGGCGGTCCACACGCCTTCCCACATGGTCCCGGCGGTCCACACGCCTGCCCACAAGGTCCCGGCGGTCCACACGCCTTCCCACATGGTCCCGGCGGTCCACACGCCTTCCCACATGGTTCCGGCGGTCCGTACGGCTTCCCACAAGGTCCCGGCGGTCCACACGCCTTCCCACATGGTTCCGGCGGTCCGTACGGCTTCCCACAAGGTCCCGGCGGTCCACACGCCTTCCCACATGGTTCCGGCGGTCCGTACGGCTTCCCACAAGGTCCCGGCGGTCCACACGCCTTCCCACACGGTTCCGGCGGTCCGTACGGCTTCCCAGTAGGTCACGGTGGCCCAGTAGATCACGGTGGCGTACCATGGACGCACACCCTCCCTCTTGGTCCGCATGGCGTCCTTCCTGGCGCGCATGCGCCGGGGCCGCATGCCTTCCCTCCTGGGCCAGGGATCTTCCCCGTGGCCCCTCAAGGCTTTCAACCGTGGACCCACGCCCCTCCCCTGGGTCCGCACTATCCTCCGGATTTACGCGGTCTTCCCCCTGGCCCGGGTGTCTACTATGGCTTTCCACCCAGGTTCCCAGCTGCCCCCCCCGGCGCACAAGGCTGGGTGGGGTCAGCGGGGAATGCGGGGAGGGGCGCCCACGGGGCTCGTTTCCGTCGCACCGCAGAAGGTGTCCCACCTACTGTGCGGCCTCCTGCTGCAAGCACTATGCGCAGAGGCACGCGCTCCCCCAGTGGGCGCGGCGGCCGTGACGAACGGCACAATGTGCTTGCAGCGGCCGGGGGCAGCAGCCGGGGAGGTGCGGCGGCTGGCGGCGCCGTGGCCAGTGCCACGCCGACCCCTGACGACGACAAAGGGGGTGTTGGGGTGGACGCGGACGCAGAAGCGCGTCCGCTGGCCACAGCCACACCGACCGACGACGACAAAGAGGGTGGTGGGGTGGACGAGGAGGCAGAAGCGCGTCTGGAGCGGGCCATGAATGAATGGCTGGCCGAGCACGAGGCCAACACGACGGTCATGCGTGTGGAGCCCACCGCAGGTGGACACCCGCCTACCAGCCCACGAGCCGGACGACCGTCGATTGAACACACTGCGGGGACACGGGTGACTGCCGCGTCTGCCCCTGTGCCGGCATCCCCCGTCATCCTGATTGGTGATTCGTCTACCTCCTCCGCCTCACCGCCCGCGTCGTCCCGCCCAGTGGGGGGGTCTCCGACCACGTCTGCCTCGCGCTGGTCGTCGGCTCGTATGTCTGAAGACTCGTCGGGTGAGGAAATCGTCCCCGTCAGGCGGTCTCGCAAGCGACGACTCCGGCGTGGCTCCCGAGAGGTCTCCCCCGCTGTATGGGAAGCAGGGACAGGGAGAAATTCCGCGCCCGTTGGCGGTGCTGCCTGTGCGGAGGAAGACGTCGTTGCTGGTGGCGCCGACGACTACATGGAAGGCTTGGGTGAGGAAGACCTTTTGCCGCGGCGGGGAGTCGACTGGAGCGTCGTTGACAGTGACGACGACGACAGTGGCGACGGCGACGGCGGGAGCAGCAGTGGCGCCCCGGGGGACGTTGACAAGGCACAGCCACCAAATCCATCAAGTGGCTGCGTGCGCGCCCGGCGCAGTGGACAACTGACCCTGCCCCTCTCGAGGTACAGCAAGAACGACGGTGTGTTCGGGGAGATGCGCGTCCCGCTCCGCACCAGGACGACTGCCATGCGATCTGACGCGCTCGCCACTTTGGGTGATGACCCACGGACAGCCCCTTGGGTGTCACTCGACGGCCAGGCGGATCGGTCGGGGTGTCACGCTTTCCCACCCGGGGCAACCCGGTCCGAAAAACGAAAGTGGAGGAAGGTGATGCGGCTGCTCAAGAGGGCGATGCCTACGATTCTGGAAGAGGCCGCGCGTGCGGCGGCCGAAGGCGCACAACATCCTCAAACGGTGGCCACCGACCCGGCAGCCGGAAAGGTACGGTCGGAGGAGAGCAGAAAAAAGCTTGTCTATGTCTACGTCTATGTCAAGGGTCGTTGCAAGACGTGCGTCAAAGCGGTTTACGTCGGCAAGCGGAGCTGCCTGGATACTGTTTCATTTACGACTGTGCAGCGTGCCTTCAACAACCGGGACGACGTACACTACGATGCTGTTGATACACAAGACACCCCGCCCCCGTTTGATATCCACTATCGACGACACCCAAAAGATTTTTGGCGGACAATCGTCTACTACTACACGGGCCCGGATGGGGACATTCCCATTCGCATGGCGGTGGCCGCGGTGGAGCGAGCCGTCTACCGGTTGCTGGAGGGACACGGCATGGCGGCACTCAACAACAATACGCCGTCGTTATCGGCTGTCCCGCTTGTCCCTATTGTTAGGGACACTCGCGAGTGGCGAAAGCAACGCGCCGCGCTCGAGACGTGCAAGGAGGAACACGGGGACCTGCGGGTCGCTGAACATCATGGGGCGTCCCGTACCCGATTGCACCACGTGCGGCTTCAGCGTGGACTTGGTGACCCGGCGGAGGAGCAGTGGCTCACGGACCAGGGCTTTCAGTGGGAGGCGGATCGTGCAAGTCGTGCAGAGCGATCCCTGCATCTGCGGCAATGGCCTGTCGTTAAGGACATGATCACTTGGTTGGAGAACCACAATGGTGACATGCCAGTTCGGTGGCAACAACCGAAGCGTTGCGACAAGCGCGTTCAGGGTGCCGAACTGAAGGAGAGGATGGCAGAGAACCGTTTGCGCTGCAGGTGGGAGCTTACGATCCGGAGCTACGGGGGCGTGTCCCTCGATCATGCGCAACGCATCAATGCGGCTTTTCTGCGTGGGCGGGGGCAAGAGCCAGGGGAGGCGAGCGACTCGGTCGGGACGGGAGCAGACGGGACGGCGATGTCGGTGGCTGGGGGGTCGGTGGCGAGCGGCGACCCGGTAGCAGCCGGCGGATCGACCGCATGAGCGGATGGGGAGAGGCCCCAGGCGGGGGGTCCCAGTCGGCCGGACGGGGGAGGGGTGGTGAAGGGTGGAGGAGGTGGCTACGGCCATTAACGCCGAAGCTGGACGCGGCGCTGCGCAAGTCGGCGGCGGAGAGCGAGGAGGCCTTTACCGGCGGCGGCGGCTGACCGCAGTGGCGGGGATCCTCGTCGCGGGCGGCAGTGTCCACCCTCTTTTGGTTTGGCTTTTTCGACCCACAGACGCCGGCAGCTCTGTCGTTGATGACCCCACGCGCGCCCCGGAGGATATCTGTGCCCCAGAGCCTGTTTCCCCCCGGGCGGCTCCCGCGGCGGCGAAATGCGGTGCCTCTGGGTACCAAAAGACTTTGGAGGCTGGCAAGACGCACTACTGGTCAATTTGCAAGCTCGTGGTGGACCGCATGCAGTGCCCTGCTGCACTGCCGGTCGGCCACAAGTTTTATACTGGGGCCGGTTGCGGGAACGGCAAAAGCCCTTTCACGAGGCCGTGCGTTATTCCGATACAATCAGCGGTGGAGGGCATCTGGACGGCAGGGAGGCAGCTTCTCCGTGTGGGAATGCTTTGAGACGTATTCTGACACTCTCTTTGGCAAGCCCTTTCAGATTTTCTCGTGCTTTTCTCTGGTTGTTTTTTCCGGCTTTTTTCCAGGTGCAAGAAGTGCCACAAGCCAGGGCACAACCCGCAAACGATCGCGCTGGACCCCCAGCTTCTTGACCGCAAAGTCACGGCTGGGGGCGTCACGTTCAACAAAAAGGCTCGCAAAACGATGTCTGGACGTTTCTACGTCTGTGACGCATCGGGCGATGCGTTGTATGAGTCAGAGGCTCGGCGGGCCCGCGACGAGTACGCGTCGATTGACGCCACTCGAGAGGTGAGGGCGGCGCGGCGCCGATCCCTGCTCGCCAATTTTGTGGCGTCGGCCACACCGGTGGGGACTGCCATCTCCACCCTACAGGCCATTGAGTCGCCGGCGTCGGCTGTCGCTCCTGAGAATGCTGCCGCTTCTCTGGAGCAGGCGCGGTGCGCCGACAGTGGCCTCAACGCGCTGGCCAGCGCTTATGGTGGGGCACTGTCGGCAGCTCTGGGGGGACCCAGTGGGGTCGCGTCGGACTGCGCCCCGGGGGCAGCGCTGGCGGTGCTGAACGGGCGCCAGGCAGCTGCTGAAAAGCAGGCTGCCTTGCGCCTCCGCACATCCATGGAGGCGCTGGAGGCGCCTGTGGGATCCGCTCGACTGTGCGTTGAGTTCACCCTATCGTCTTGTTTCACTCACCGAGAGGAGCCAGCATTCTGCTCTGCATTTCCTCCCTAGGACTTTCCGGAGCTATGTTTTCCACGCAACATACTGCGCCGTTGTTTTCTTTGCGACCGGGATTGCGAGACCATATGCCGGGAGCTCTGTACTTTCCATCCGAAACTGACTTTTGTTGCATGTGCGCATCGGTTGGTTTCCCTGCAGCGGTTTCTCTTGATATGAGCATATGGCCTTTCTTTGCATTCCAAACTACAGAACAAACTGGACCTCCCCTAGCGCTAGCCTCGCAGGAGGAGTCATCCAGATAGACAACTTGGGTTCCCCGAGTGGGGAAGTGGCCCCGACGAGGGCTCCGCTTCGGTTGTCCCCGGCCCAGGCCGCGGCGGCACTAACAGAGTTTGTTTTTGGGGACGAGGGGGGAGAGGAGCGTGCCTTATTTTTGAGCCGTGTGGAGGGTTCTGCGCGGGAGTACGGTGTGCGAGGGTCCACCCTGGGGGGCTCAGCGAGCATTGACACTCTGGTGGGTCAGTTGCTGTCCGGGTTTGACCCGGATGACAAGGTGCTTGCCTCTCATCAAGCCACTTGCCGTGACTGGGTTCTGTCTTTGAGATAGGTGGGATATGTCATTTCTGTGCGCTGGCGCTGGCGCTGATGACATGGGCTTTACGTTTTGCTGCTTCCCGCCCCACTCTTTGGAATAGAGAGACAAGCAGTGTGAGAAAAATAAGGTGCGGGACATTTAGTGACATCGGGCAGCCATGCACGGAGCTTTGTTGACATCACAACCCTGGGCGCGACAGGCACATTCAGGCCAAGTCTGCATCACGCTCCATCTCACCGAGCCGGACTCATGTGCGTCAGCTTTTGCTGTGCAACTTTCCCCACCGTCAGCGCGCGTCAGCGTCTCCTAATTTTGGACAGTCGACCCAGAAGACAGGTACATCTACATCCCACGGATGACTGCCATCCACGACTCCCCTATCCACCCACAGTCGACCCCCGCTTCCTCAGCCAGCAACAATGGATAAAAGAAAAGAGAAAAACATCAAGAAGAAGACACCCGGCGACACCCGCTTTGACGGCAAGGTCGCGTCGACCAACGACGCGCTCGGCGCGCCCGGCACATCTGGCGCGCCCGCCGTGGCGGGCGGTAGCGGAAAGGGCTTCACGCGAGCCGCGGAAATCGTCAATGGCCGGTACGCAATGTCCCTGTCACGTGTCCCTGGCCTGTCGCGCAGGCGAACGAGCTCACTCTCCTCTCTCCAGCGGTGTCTTTCGTTTCTGAGAGCCTCGGCTGACAAGGTGGTCAGTGATTGGGGCAGACAAGTAGGGGGCCCTCTTGCCCAACTGACCAAAGAAAGAGCTGCAACAGCCCAACTGACTGCAACAGCACGACTCACAACCTAATGGGAGCCCGACTCACAATCCAATGGGAGCCCGACTCACAACCCAATGGGAGCCCGACTCACAACCCATTGTGAGCTCGACTCACAACCCATTGTAAGCACGACTCACAACCCATTGTGAGCCCGACTCACAACCCATTGTGAGCCCGACTCACAACCAGGGCTGTTCAAGGGTATCAGATTTCGCCATGTGTATCGTATCGGAGGGTCTCACGTCACGGAGTGTATGAAGCTGACAGTGGACCGTGGCTGAGCCAAGTGTACGAAGCGGGGAGGGAAACACCAGCGTATTGCCCAAGGGTATATACCCTTGCTCCAGATTAGGCGTACGTATGACTAAGCACGGACCATCCGAGTGTATTGATACCCTTAAGGACGACTGACTTTATCAAAGAAGACGGGAGTATCGTGAAAAAGCCACAGTGGAACGCATCGAGCCAGCCGTTTCCGATGAGCAGTGCGCAATCTGATGCCTACAGCCAATCAGAAGCCTTGCATCATGAGAAACAACGGCGTTCTTTGTACTCCTCTGGGTCATAACAGTACAATGTTGGGGTACCTACGCAAGTTAATGTGGTCAGTGGGCACATTGGTATTTTATTGTGTACTTGCTTAATACCCTTGGGAGTCTGGGGAAGTGTATCACAGATACTCTTGGATACCCACTTCCCACGAAAGAGTGTATAGGCCCTCTGAACGGAATTCCGCTATGTGTATCGTGCATACCCTTGATTTGATACATGCGTAGTACCCTTGGCCAGATACCCTTGAACAGCCCTGCTCACAACCCATTGTGAGCCCGACTCACAACCCCTTGTGGGCCCGACTCACAACCCCTTGTGGGCCCGACTCACAACCAGATAAGGCGGTAAATGCACAGCGGGGAGGGATGCGGGGTGTTCGTTCGTGTTGGTCGAGTGAGGATGGTGTGTGCGTTGACCGACAAAGCCATCAGACTTTGTCGCGGGCCTGGCGGTGGAGCTCGGCACGGGCATTAGCATCTACTCGCAGGTCAAGGCGCCCGCAGAGTTGCTCCTCGGCAGGCTCTTTTAGAACTTTTAAATGAGCATGCAACGCGCTGACGGAGCGGGAAAGGAGGGGCAAGATGAGACGACAAGGTGTGTCGTAGGAGTGGTTTTGTGTGTACATGGGCTTTGTGTGCCGACTGTAAGGTCCATATTTATTTTCTCCACACATGATGGGTATCGCCGTCGCCGGGGGCAACTACTCCGGAGGCGGCTCGGTGGCGCCCAATGCTGGGCGGCCAGTAGGAATGAGTCCCCCCCCCCCCCCCTGTAGCGGCTTCCGCCAACGTCGGCGCGCCGGCGCCGAGCGAGCCCCGCCGCCATCACCGCTGCCACTGCTCTGCTGTTGGCGGCGTGGCGCAAAAGCGGCGAGGGGAGGGGGCGATGCGGTCCACCGCACGCCGCAGCGGGCGCGGTTGCACATCCGCACGGGGAGTGCCAGAGAGACCCACGCGCCGCGGCGACACGGTAGGCAAACTGCCGCAGCCTGCTGCCAACGCCGCCGCTGCCGCCGCGGCTCGTCCAGAACCAACCCTTTGCTGGGATGCAAGCAGCAGGCGCAGCAATATTGCTGTCGCAGGGTGGGGGGGGTGGGGGGCGGGGGCGGCGGTGGTGACAGCAGCGGCGGGGAACGGGACTGACGCAGTGAGCAGAGAATCCGGAAAACGGACGCCACAGGCGAGTAGAAGAAAGCGGAAGCAAGGGGCGTGCAGCGCCAGTGAGGGTGTCGGCCAAATCGACTTTGGCTAGGATGAGAGGGGGGGGGGGGCATCAAAAGTCACATGCAGTGCCACCCGCGACGGCAGCAGCCGCCGAAGTGCGCGTCGCAGCCGCGCCTGCGCCGACGGCGGCGTGCGCGGCGCAGCCCAGCCCCCCCGGGCGTCCCACTCCTCGTCAGACGACGGGGACCCCCCCCAGCCCGACGGCTCCACCCGCAGCCGCACAGCCCGCAGCGACGGCCACCCCCCCGCCGGGCCGTACGCGGCGGCGGTAATCGCGTCGGCTGCCACCGCCCCCCGCGCAATGACCGTGAGAGATGCCAACGACGCCCGCGTCTCTGCAGTCGCGTCCACCGACGCGACCGCCCACGCCACGGGGGTGGACTGCCAGGCGGCAGCAACATCAGTTATCGTGCGGGCGTCGTAGGCGGTCAGCCACTCGATCTGCAGGGTCAGGTGGCGGAGCGCTGGCAGGCCCGCCCAGGGGGTGACCGCCAGCGCGGCGTGGTGAACCTCGTGGGGGGGGGCGGGGGGGAGGAGGAGCCCCAGGTCCAGCTGCACCCACAGGGTGGTCAGCGACGGCGCCGGGCCGAGGCTCGCCAGCACCGCCGCCGGCGCGCGGCGCGGGGAGAGCGCCAGGCTGGTCAGCGCCGCCGCGTCTACGCGCGGCGGCGCGGCGAGCGCCGCCCACTCGGCCTCTGCCAGTTGCACGTTTTCAATCGCTAGGGCGGCGGGGAGGGCGGCGCCGCCGCGCAGCGCGGCGGCAACACCTGTTAGGGGGATACCGCCCAGGTCCTCGGCGTCCGACCACGCATCGCGGCGCGGCCACACGGTCAGGTGGAGGTCGGCTAGCGCGCGGCCGCACAGGAGGGGCCCCAACTCCGCGACAAACGACTCGCCGCGCTCACCCATGATGACCAGCGACAGCGCCGTCAGGGCGGGCAGCCCGCCCGCCGCGAGGCTCCACGCCGCGCCGGCACCCGCCTCCATCCTCGTAGCGACCACGGCCAGGCGGGTGAGCGCCGGGCACGCCACCGCCACCGCCGCGGCGGTCGGGCCACCCAGAGCCGCGTTTGGAAAGTGCAGGCGGAGGACGCTGAGGGCGTGCAGCGGGGGGCCCATGGCAAACGGGGGGGGTACCTGCGCGGACCATCGATCGGTGCAGGTGACGGCGAGCTCGACGAGGCCACCGCCAATGGCGCGCAACGCCCGGTCCAAGACCCAGCTCGACGACAGCCCCCCCACCACGATCCCGGGCCACCTCAGGTTGAGGTGGAGCACCCGCAGCGAAAGGGGGGGGGAACCGTTGCCGACGCCGACGCCGACGCTGCCGACGCCGACGCTGCCGACGCCGACGCTGCCGCTGCCGCCTCTGGTGCCGCTGCCGCCTCTGGTGCCGCTGCCGCTGCCGCTGCCGCCGCCGCCGCCACCGTCGCGCCCCGCCTCGCGGTGCCCCGATGCAGACATGCGGCGGCGGCCGCGGCCGCCAACCGCGGCCACCGCCACCACCGCCGTGTGCGAGACAGAGAGTGACGTCAGGCGGCATGCGGCGGCCGCGTAGCCGACGCGCCGCCACGTCGCCGTGCGGCCGGATGGCGCGGCCGCGCCACCACTGGCCGGCCCGTAGGCGCTCCCGTCGATGCTGTCATCGTCGCTGGCGGAGCCAAAACCGCCAGGGCTACCGCCACCGCCGCTGACGGCGGGAAGGTCGAGTAGTGTGAGCGACCGCAACCGTGGCGGCCGGCAGGCCAGCAGCGCCAACACGGAGTTGAGGTCGGCGGGGAGGGGCACCCCCCCCCCACACCCGTGGGTACAGCGCGGACGCTCCCGCCTCCGGCGCTGCCGCTGCCGCCGCCCCCCCCCGGCACCCCCACTCGCCCCCTCCCCCGCCGCGCCGGCCGCGAACCGGTCGTCCTCCTTGTTTACATCGCCGTCGCCGTTGCCGTCATTGGCGGCAGCGCCGGCGGCACACTGAGGGCACCAGCAGAGCGTCAGGGCGGTGAGGGAGGCGAGCGCCACCGCCCGCGACCGGCGGCAGGCGCCGAGGAGGCAGCCAGGGGGGGTGCCCTCCGCCCACAACGCGTCGGCGACCAGACCGAGGACGTCGTCATCCAAGAGGTCCATCAGTGGCGGGGAGGTAGGGGGGGGGGCGGCCGCGCCACCACCATCGAGGTCTGGGGATGTCGGCGCCGCCGCCGCTGCCAGAGCCGCCATGACCGTCGCGACGCACCGTCACGGCGGCGGCGGCGGCGGCGGCGGCGGCGGGGGCCGCGGCGGCGGCACCGCCAAGTCGACCCGTCGCCAAGCCGGAGGTAGACGCCTCCCACTTGCCCGCGTGGTGGAAAGCGGGGGAAGGGCGATGCGGCCGGCAGCGGGCGGCCGCGCGCGCAGGGCACACACCCCAAGACCCTGTCGACCAAGTCGAAGCGAAGAATAATGTCCGTCCACCTCGCCGTCTGGCTGTCTATTTTTGAGTGGGCCTCCTCAGCGTGTACTTAAATACGTCCATGGACCCGTGCCCAGCTTCTTGCGGGCGCCGCCCAGCCAGCGCAGCAGTCCTCTGAGGACGATTCACAGTTTTTTGCCAGCTTAAGTCAGGTCTCAGGATCTAAGACACTCCTGGGAAATAAGTTCTTGGATATTTAGCACAGGACTGACAAACACTTGGAAAGGGAGGATGTGACCAGCTGTGCGTCCGCCCTTTCGTGATGGTCAGCGGGCGCCTTTTTTGGACAGGGCGCGCGCGCGTTGCTTTATGGGCATGCGCGCTGTAGACGGGCTGCCACGGCCCGTCTGAGCGCCGCTGACCCTTTAAAACTCAGGCGCCTCTTCGCTGTTTCTCCCTCTCCCGTGCTGACCTTGCCGCCGCTACCCTGCGTGCCACGCGGGCTCCTCATCGACCCTCACCCCTTCGCATTGCGTCCACCTCTTTCGCGCCTGTCTCCCAATCAAGTTGCTCTTTCCAGTTGCTCTTTCCCCTCCCTACGATGACGAGCGCTCGTTCCCAGTCGGTGACCAAGCCGCGGGGGCGCAAGCAGTCGGTAGCGGGCAAGTCCACCACACCCCGGGCGAATCGCACCGGGGACAAGACCCGTCGCACAGGCAAGGAGTTGGTGACGGCATTTGTCTCCCACGTGCCTGCAAGCGAAAAGGCGTACGCTGCCACGCGAGACGCGAAGGCGCTCGACAAGAAGCTCAAGAACCTGCGAACTAACTACGTGGTGGCTTTGAAGGAAGCTTCGGGGTCGGGGGCCAGCACGGCCGAGAAGGAGGAAGCCATCGTTAAGTTTGGTGGCGCTGTCCTTTTTGGCATGGCCAAAAGCGTGTTCGAGAATTGAGCCGTTTCTAATGAGCACACGGTCCGTGAACCCGTTGACCTATTCAATTCTGACGGAGCGGCTGGGGGGTCGCTCGCGGGAGAGGCAGGCACGAGAGGGGCGGGAGTGGGTGGGGCGGGAGCGGGGGCGGCGGGAGCGGGGGCGGCGGGAGCAGGGGGGGCGGGGGAGGCGGAGGGGTCGGTGGAGGCGGCGCCGTCCGGAGGGCTCAGGGCTTTCGGGAATGCAGGAGGGACGACTGAGCCCGCGGGGGGCATGGAAGAGGGGGGCGCTAGTGGGGAGGGGATAGCCGAGGGCGCTGAGGCTGAATCCGAGAGTGACGAGGACAGCACCGTCATCGACGACCTCGAGGCGGCCTGTGTAACGCGTCCGGCTGCTAGTGCCAGCCCGTCGGCGGCACTCAAGACGGCGGCGGAAGTCGAGGCCGAGTTCAAGGCTAAGAAAGCTAAGACGGCCAAGAAGGACAAGAAGGAAACCGCTGCAAGCGTTCTGTGTGAGTACCTGCAGTCCAAGACGGCCGACAAGGGCGCGGGCGTGGCCGGCCCCGAGGCGCGTGCCACGGCGGGTAGCTCTTTGCCCGGTGAAGCGAGCCTAGGGGAGGTGCGTCTGGCGGTGGTCAATTTGTTGAATGCGTTTGCGGAGAAGGCACGTGGCCAGTAGGTCAGCCGTCTTTGGAAGCGCCGTGCTATGGTAGCGACATGGCCTCGTACACTTTGATGTTTTCGAGGGTGTGTTCGGTTGAACGTCGTTGTCTTTGTGCTTCTGGGACTCCCAGTTCCGATTCTGTTATTGCTGTTCTCCCAATTTTGGCCGATCCGGACAAGAACAACACTGCATGAACAACTGTGTGAGCCAATCGCGTGCTGGCAGGCGAGGGCGAGCCAATCGCGTGCTCTAGGGGCCCGATCGCCCAGAGCAGATGATTGGCTGCAGCCACAGTGGGCCTCTTACCAATCGCTGATTGGTCGAAACACTGTTGTTCTCCTGGCTGAGATCGCCGAAGATTTTCCCCCAAATCGGCTCGTTCCTCTCCGGAACAGTTGTCCAGCTTGTCTTGTTATCTGCAAAAGGACCCGCGAAGGAAGAGTCAAAGGGGATGGGAGCCGAGGTATCAAAACCCACACACGTGCAAACAGAAGAAATATTACCATTGTGCAGTGCTCAGAAGGAAGCGATGAACAGACGGGTGTGTGACGAGACAGCGCTCGAGTGCCATACAGCGGTCATCGACTAGATGTTTGCCTATCCGAATAGTGTGCGCCGTTCCATCTGTCTCGTTGTCGCTTGAGCCACCCCTTTTCCACCCATCCCCTCACTCGGGACTCCATAGACACTGGCCACAGACACGGGCCCCCTCTTCCCCCTCAACTGTGTTGATGCTCCCCCCCCCCGCCCCTCTTAGAGAATGAAGAAGTGCAAATGTTACGTACAATGAAAGGCGTGAGACCGAAGCCGGCGTCGCCAAGGATGAACTCACCAACAGACAGCGGCCGACGTACACCTTCCGGCCGCAACATGGCCTTAAAACATAAACCACGAGCGTCTTTTCAATGCTGTTGAGTCCCCACAAGACCCGGGAAACCCGCCCACGAAGTAGCGTATACGACGTGTGTCCGTAATGGCCAACAACAGGAGAGACGAGGTCACATTCTTGTTCGTATAATCCTCGAAGCGAGAAGGAAGTAGAAGTACGGATGTTTGTGTGTCAGTCGAACGTCGTTTCGTAATATCGGGTCCTCCACAGTCAAAGTCTCGTGTCTTTGATACTGTTACCTAATGGCAGACGGCGATCGTCTCCCTAGGGGGGCACAGAAGAAAACGAACATACAGTCCCTTCCATCCAGTGCTATTTCCCCCCGTCAGGCGGGAGAAATCCACGGATATCTGCTCGCGCTCAGCAGACCCGGGCCACGCGGGTGCAGGGAGTCCCAGGTAGAGCGACTGCACGACCGGGGCACGAAACTTGCCCAGTGTTGACGTGGCGACGTCCACTGCTCTCGCGACCACCCTCTGTCGCCCCCCCTGCGCGAGCCAGAAGAGAACAGCGAACACGCGCCAGGCCGCCAGCAAAGCCGCTGGGCCACGCTGACCCCGCAAGAGGTGAGGGGAAGCCAATGCAACGACTTCATCAAAGTGTGTGGGAGTCATGCGCACATCCTGAAAAAAAGAGCCACTAGCCATGCTCTTCTAAAAAGTTGGTTGGCAGGGGCACCCGCTGGCGGGCGGGAGCAGATCCATGTGTCTGTCCAATTCACAGAAATACGACTGTTACCGCACGCTCATCCATGGCTCACAACTGGCTCGTGATAACAAAAATGAGATTTCTGTGCTTGGACAAGTATCACGTGCCAATCCTTGACGATGTGTGCTGCATCAGGTGCTCGCTTCAGTGCCCCACGAAAATAGTAGACATGTGTCATTCGTAACATCCGACCGTCCCGTTTAGTGTGCAGGTTTGAGGGACGTGGTAAAGCCGCAGCCGTTTTCTCCCCTGCTGTGATCCACGACGCCAGCTCCGACGGCGGCTACGTGACAGCTGCCGTACGACTCCACCCTTGTCGCTCCCCACATGCTGCGTCGGTTCCTCCGGGCTGGCCGCCTGGTTGCGTGGTGAACAGAATTCAGTTGATACCACGTTCTTGCCAACTTTGATCGGACAGCCGAGCCCACGCTCATATCTCTCCGAATTCAACTTTGTGTCTTGAATCTGACGGCACATGGATCGTATCTCCCGGAATCTCACCGGGCTATAGCTCGTGAGGTGCGCTTCACGGGCTGGTTGCACCTGCTTCCCGTGCACAGACAGTCCATCTGGGGTCAGAACACGTTCTGTGGGTTCCCGTAACCTTTGTGGGCAAGTGAGTAACAACTTGAAGCATGCCCACAACATCCGTCGTGTGCACGTCCCGACCCCGTCTTTCAGCCTGTTTGTACCCCGGGGTCGGAGGGCATGCACACCCCAAGACGGCGTGAACAACAAAAAGCAACAACAAAGACTATACCGACCCTATTTTATGTCCTGGGAACAATGGTGCTGGTCGCTTAGCTCCCCGATGACTCCTTTATCCCTTTTCGCCCTCAAGATGCCACCCCACCGGAAGGCGCTTCAGGGCCGCTGTGTACGGCAGCAGCAACCGCCCTCACAGTACCAGGAACCAAGCAGTGATCTCCTCCCCCGCGAGCATCGCCAGCCGCTCCCCGCCTCCCCAGTAGCCGCCTCCCACGCCGACGATTGCCCCCACAGGTGGCCTCCACGACCAACTGGCGGCCTTGCTCCGCCGCCCGCGCCGGGCTGTGGCCGTGATCGGCAGCACGCTGCCACCCCCGCGAACCAGGCAGCCGCTCCAGCCAGCTAGCGACGGACCCCGCGCGCCAGCGGCCGCACCCGCCTGGCGGGAGCCGCGCAAGACAGCCAGTGGCCGCCCGCCAGCTAGCCGCGGTCCCCGCGCCCCAATGACCGCGCCAGCCAACGGGCAGCCGCCCCGCCCGCCAGTGGCCAAGCTGTCAGACAAGAGCTGCGCCGGCCTGCCGCCGCCCCGCAAACGCGACAGCCGCTGCCCCCGCCCGCCCGGGGCCGCTCCGCCCTGCCAGCGCTCCACCGCGCGCCAGCGGCAGCCGAAGCCAGCCAGCGGCCGCACGCGCCGGCCGCAGTCCCCACGCCCCGGCAGCCGCACCAGCCAGCAGGCGGCCTCCTCCACCCGCCAGCGGTCAAGCTGTGCAGCCATCGGGCGCCTCAGCTCACCAGCGGTGGCCCCAGTGCGCGCGACGCCACCCCCACCCGCCGGCAGCCGCCATGCTGGCGTGACCGTCCGCCCACACCAGTCAGCGGGCGCCCCAGAAAGCCGGTGGCAGCCCCTACGAGCAGACAGCCCCCCAGCAGGAGCCAGCGGACGCCCCCGCCGCCCAGCGGGCGACCTTGCCAGCCGGCAGCCGCACTCGCACACCTCCAGCGCCCCCCAGCCGCCGGTGGCCACCCTCGCCCGCCGATGGCCACCCTCGCCCGCCGGTGGCCGCCCGCGCCCGCTAGCGGGCACTCCTGCATGCGCGGCTCGCCCCCTTCATCCAGGGCTCGCCTTCGCCAGCCAGAGACAATGCCGAAGACTCAGCAGCTGCGACGGGCAGCCAGCAGCCCCGCCGGGTATCCATCAGCCGTTCCCGCCCGCCAGGGTCTTCCCCCGCCACAATGCGGGCGACACGGCGAGCGAGAAGCTACGCCCGCTCGTCACCAGCCGCCCCCGCCCGCCGGTACTCCCGACCGTGTGACCACCCCCGCTCACCAACGGCCGCCCCTGCCAACCAGCAACCAGCTCCTCTTACCAGCGGAAGCCGCTCGCACCGCGGTCAGGCACCCCGCCCGCCGCTGACGACAACCACGCCCGCAGAAGCCATTTGCCCCCGCCGGCCAGCAGCCCCAGGGCGCTTACACCCATCAGCACGCGCCGGCACCCGCCGGTCAGCTGCCTAATCACGTCCGCTCATTACATCTGCCACCCGCCAGCGGGCGCCTCCGCCGGCCCGCAGCCCACCCCGCCCGCCAGCAGTCGCCCCCGTGGCGAAGAACCACCCGCGCCAGCCGCCAGCCGCCCGTGCCCGCCAACAGCGCCCGTACCAGCAGGTCGCCGCCACCGCTCATAGGCGCGAGCATGTGGGCGATGGCGGCTGGCGGCTGGCGGGGGCGGCTGCCGCAATCGCGCCTGCCCCCGCCGGCCAGCAGCCGTCGGACCGGCGGACGACTGCACCGGACAGGAGCCGCCCCCCGCCCGTGGCCGCCCGCGGCCGACCGCTGGCCAGAAGCCGGCGGGCGCCCCAGTTCGCGAGCAGCCGTCTGCGCCTACCGACGGCCGCCGCCACCCGCCACAAACACAAGGAAGGTTAAGTCGGCCAGATGCTTTGCCCAGCGGTCCTTCGCAGGGGCGGCAGAGGGCGAGCAGGGGATGGAATGCAGTCGAAGGGCGAAAACGCAAGGACGCGGTGAGCCCCTCATGATCCTGCGGGGAGGTCCTGACACTAGCTGGAAGGGAGTATGGTGCTTTTCCCAAACATGGCCACATCGGTGTGGGAACGCAACCTTCGACGCAACCAGCAGTCACACGTGGCCCTCTCGATCGCGGGACTGGTCCTCATTTAATTGACCAATGCGAGCGCATTGCAGGCGCAGATCGCGACGTCCCGTGACGGTGATATTGAGCGAGCGGCCTGTCTCGATCGGCTCGGGTTCTGGCGCATTCGTCGGCCGCAACCCGTTTGTATGTCTTTTCCTGTTCTGGCTCCTGTGCTCGCGCCACGGCTCGCGCCCTCTCCGTGCTCATACCCCACGTGCAACGTCTGGCTCTCCTCGAGCTCACCGAACCACGCCCCACCTGTGACTCTGTCGCGGTTGGTGGTGCCCGTCCGCACCGCCCGGCCGCCCCCTGCCCGTCGCCGTCGGTGCCCTTCCTGCGTGTGACGGTGTCGCTGTAGTTGCCTCTTCCCCGTGTGACGGTGTCGCTGTTGGTCGTGCCCGGCCACTCCGCTCGGCCACCGCCTGCCCGTCGCCGTCGGTGCCCTTCCTGCGTGTGACGGTGTCGCTGTTGTCGCCTTTTCCACGTGTGACGGTGTCGCTGTTGGTCGTGCCCGGCCGTTCCGCCCGGCCGCCCCTGCCTATCGCTGTTTGCGCCCTTCCCACATGTGAGGGTGTCGCTGTTGGTGGTGTGCTGATTCGTGTCCCGTTCTGCCTCCTCTTTTGTTGCGACCACTGTGCTCTGTTCACATCATGAGTGGGCGAGGGTCGGCGGACAAGAGCACGACGTACCGTACCTGCAGCATATGTCGGTTCAGGTTCAAGACTGGCACGACGGGGCACAACGCGAAGAACTGCCCGCTCAACGACATGGAGTGCCGATCACTGCTGCCGAGCACCAGCGAGTACCACGTCGCGGCGCCCTGCCTGTCTGGCAATTGCTCGCATCACATTACGTGCTCGGTGTGCCACAAGAAGGGGCACGCGAACAGCACGCAGAAGTACAACCCGCTACGCTGGCGCATGAAGGATGGCAAGATCACCCGCTCCGACTACCAGCCCGGGCTCAATGTGGACGACTTCGTCTGCGAGCACGTGCAGAACACGGACGTGCAGCAAATCGTGGAGAACACGGTGAACGCGGCGACGAGAGCGGCGGTAGACAAGGCGCGTGACGCTGCTATGACGTCGACACTGCGAGCCAACGTTCACAACGGAGGTGTTTCTGGTGATCAAACTGTGGCTTTGATGGACGCGCGGCGATCAAAGGCGTCCGTCCTCAGCGACAAGAATCGAGCCAATTTTGACAGTGTGCGGCGCCACCGCAAGCGCGGCGCCGTCGGCGCCAACGCAGCGGCAGCTTACGAACAAGAAGGCAGCTTCAGCGACATGGACGGGAAGGACGACTCACGTGACAGCTCCAGCACAGGCGGAGACAGCCGACGCGTCCAGTCAAGGAAAGCTGTTCTACCGCAGACGAGGCGGGAGCTGATGGCGCATCTGGCAGCACGTAAGACAAGGACGTCATCCGCAGCGCGTGCCATAGTCAAGGCACGAGGGACTGCTTCTGGTGGGCGTGGCGGCGCCGGATCGTCACACAAGACACCGTCCGCTCACTCACCGTCTGGCCGTTCGCCCGCGACACGGTCGCCCAGTCGCAAGGGCAAGGGCACTCGCAACAACAACGATGTGCACGTGGTGTCCGACTCCAGTGGCTCTGCTGACGGGGGACGCAGCTGGCCGACGGGCTCTTGGGTGCGGTTTTCGGCGCTGTTGACGCCCATTGAGTGGCACCCCCTGTCATCGCTGACGCCGACGGGGCTGGCAGAAGCTGTTCTCGTCGCCGCCTGTCAGCTACCCGTCGAGGAAACGGACGATGACGTGCGCAATATGGTGACACAGGCGGCACTTAAGCTGGGCTTGCGCGGGTATGTCATGTCATGCGGGCAGTACTCCGCAGCTCACATTGCGGAGTTCTTGTGCAACAAGTTTCCGCCGATGATGAAGGAGATGTACCTGCCGTGCGTGGCGGGTGGCATTGTAAAAGTCCATGCACAGGCAGCGGCAGCTGCAGAGCGTCACGCCGATACACAGTCACTCCCACCTGTTATTCGCGTTCGGCCGCCGCCTCGTGGGCGTCCTGCTGTCAACGATGCCGACCCTGTCGACGTCAACGCAGAGTCATCCACCGGTAGACGTGGCGGAACTCACACATCTACTGAGCCGGTCGGAGAAGATGCGATTGCGGGCGGTGCTGCCGCGGATGACACGAGTGTACGTGCACCGCCCTCGGCTGGCCCAGCAGCTGTGATGCAGCCTGCTGGCGCGGGTGTTTTCGGGCGGCCTGTGGTCTTCGGTGAGTTGGGTGGGTCTCCAGTTGCGACAGGGAGTCTACCGGTTGCTGCCCTCCCTGTGCAGCGGTTAAACTCCAACCTGTGTGGCGGTCGCGCTGCACGTGCACCTGTCACAGCACCCGTTCCAAGCGGAGGTCGTGTTGGAGCGACGCCCATGTACGGCCAGACGCCCGACCACTCCCTTGCCTATGGTGGTCTCGGCCCTGGCGTGAATGTACGCCGTGTTGGGGATTTCTCCCAACCGATGCAGCCGGTGAGCGGCGGTGGTCCTGCTGCTGCTTGTCTGCAAGTCTCTGGGGTTGCTGTGTCTGCCGTGCCCGCAGCTGCTTCTGCCTTTGAGGTCGTGGCCGCACCCGCCGCGTTTTGTGATGGGACACCCGGCGGTCCCACTCCTGCTGCTGCTTGTGTGCAAGTCTCTGGGGCTGCTGTGTCTGCTGTGCCCGCAGCTGCTCCTGCCTTCGAGGTCGTTGCCACTCCCGCTGCCTGTTATGATCGTACACCCGGCGGTCTTACTCCTGGTACTGCGCTCGAGCCCAGGTCACAAGTGTAGCCGTCAATGCACTGCGTCGGCATGAAGGTGTGGGCGCGAAGACGTCGGAGCCTGCGTCGGTGACGTACACGTCGCGGACTTCGCATGTGATGTGCTTTTGCACGCGGCGAGGGTGTGTGTTAGAATTTGCGCGGTGGTCTAAGCGTGCGCAGTGGCTGGGGAGGGAGGGCGCCCAACAGCAGGCGCCCGCCACTACAGGCACAGGAGAATGGAATGCATGCGCGGTCATCGCCGTCTTGCCAGTGACGCCAGATCTCTTTTTTTATCTCTATGTGTGCAACAGCCGTTCTGCGGCTGTCTACTGCAGCAACAAAGCATCCATGTTCATCTGCACTCGCACGAACTGTCCCATGATTTGCGCGTGTGTCAGCATCATCGCCGCGTCGGCCAGCAACCGTCGAGGCTTGTCCTGATACCGACTGTCAAAGTACACAAGGTCGCGGATGTGCCTCTTCAATTCATTGAACACCCCCTCGATAGGTTGAAGGTTGGGGGAGTAGGCGGGGAGCCTGATGTAGTACACGCCATTCTCCTGCAGGAAGTCGTCCCCTTGCTGGTCATGGATGCCAGCGTTATCGAACAACAGCACGCTGTTGGCCGGCTGCAGGTCCCACGGCAGGTTGGGCTGGTACTTCCCTATCGCCTCCACTTGCATCAGGTCTTCCAGGAACAGCCGCCAGTCATCCGAGTTTTGAGCAGGCCCCAACACCACCGTCTGCATCCATAGAACACCCGAGCTGGCGCTGACCGCCATCATCGTGCTCGTCCTCGGAATGGTACGTGGGTCTCGGTCGAGCAGCACGCACGAGCTGTTGCGCTGCGACCTGCCGTACTTCCTGTACGAGTCCTCACCCGATTTATGCGTCTCGTCGATACTGACGATGCACCGCATTGGAATCTGGCTCATGGTCTGCGCGAACTGCCGCTGGTTGTTCAGGTTGCGCTCATGGAACAGCCTCTCAATCTTCTTCCGCGTATAGCCATGGTAGCGTAGCACACGGTAGACAGTGGCGGCGCTGGCGTGGACGTCGGCGTACTCGTCAGACATGCTTCTCAGCTCCTTCAGAAGCTTGACGTGGTCCTTCAGGAACGCAGCCGGTTCTGCCTCTACGAGGTGCTTCACAGCAGCAGCGAGCGGAGACGAGAAGATGGCGGCGTCAAAGTGCGCGTTCTCACGCTCCTCACTCTGCCACACTGTCCCCGCGTCCTCCCACCGGCCAACCCAGCGGCGCAAAGACCGGGGCGAGCAGCCGATGATGTCTGCCACCTCCTCCTGGTTGTATTTTTCGGAATACAATCCGAGTGCGTGCAGGCTCTCCTGCTCAGAGAACATCGCAGCAGCCGTGACGGAGCGCAAAGCAAAGCAGATGCAGTGCATCCACCAGGGCATCCACTAAAACCGTGCGTGACGCGACACGCACCGCACTGTAGAGATCTTTGCTGCACGGGCGCCATTGGTCGTGCGGTCCGATGGCAGTAAGTTGTGAGGGAAGGAACTCCCTCCTGGCGGTCTGTCCCTGGGCGGTCGCCAATCTTTGCAGACGTTCCCGGATTGCCGGCCGCTTCGGACTTCTTTCCAAAAAGTGCTCGAATCCATGCATTCGTCAGTCGACACTGAATCGATCGGCCGGCACCAAGCCGACATTACAGTAAGCGACCTGCTCCCATTTTCTGCCCCGAAATTCGTGATCACAGCCGAGGCAGACCCCGCGAGATGTGGGGCCGTCGTCGCCCGCCGTTCGACTACCGTCGTCAGCATCATGGACGTCGTCACAGCCGTCGTTCCCATACCACGACGCAGCACCCTGTGAGCACCGTGGCTTTTGATGCAGTACGTCACATGGTGACGACGTGGGGGCGAGAACGGTACGTTGGATGGTCGGGTGACTGGTCTTCTCGTAGATGTGCGTCGGTCATCACCCTGGTCCTCTCAGCTGTCATGCGGGACGGACTTGATGCGTCAGACGTAGTTGGGAGAGTCTTTTGCACGACCCGTGAGGCTCCCGGTCGTGTCGCAGACGCTGAATCCGATACTGACCCGGGTGCACTCTTGTCTTTTTCTCCACATTCACTCGCCTGGTGCAGTTGCCATCTATGTCGATTGATCAGATGCCGCGGTGTGCGCGCGCCGCGGGTGATCGCCGCGCCGACAGGGGCGAGGGCAGCTCTGCGGTCCGTCGGCGCGTTGCGCTGGGCGCCAGCGGCGTCATCGGGGGGGGTGGGGGGGGGGGGGGGGTTGCCGGTGGCCGGGCGTTCTCCATAACCGGCGGCAGAACGCCTGGCTGCCTTTGCGCGGGCGTCGGGGGGGGGCAGTGGCGGCGGTGGCAGCAGCGGCGGTGGCGGCGGCGGCGGTAGCACTGCTTCCGCCACCGCCGCCACTGCCGCGGCTGGTGCCGCCGCCGCCGCCGCCACGACCGTAGGTGGCCGCCTCCACCGGCACCTCCACACCATCCTGCGGTCGCTGGCGGCTGGCGACGCGGCCGCGGCGGGCGCCGCGCTTGGCGCTGCCCGCGAAGAGGAGCTGGTGGCGGTGGGCCGCGGCGGGCCGGGTGGGTCGGCCGCGGCCGTGTACGCGGCGGCGGAGCGGCTGCGACTGCTGGGCGACGTCGAGGCCGCCGCGGCGGGGGTGTTGCAGCTAGGGCAGGCGACGGTCGCAGTGGCGGTGGCGGCGGGGTGGCGTGGGGAGGGGGGAGCACCCTGACGCGGCGCCTACCGCACCGCCGCATCGGCGTCGGCGGCGGCGGCGGCGGCGGCGCTTGCGGCCGCCGAGGCGCGGTGGCGCGTCGAGGCGCGGACGCTGTTGCCCGCCGGCCGGGCCGTGCGGTCCGATCTGACCGCCACCGCCGCTGCGCTGTGGCGGTGGCGCTGCGCTACCGCCTGGCGGGAGTGCTGCGGCTGGGCGACCGACACCGCCGGCTGGGCGCCGACGCGGCGGCGCACCTGATGGCCACCGCCCCTGCTGGCGCGGGCTTGGCGCACGCCGGCCGGGTGGTGCGCGCAGTGGCGGCGGCCGGGGGGGGGGAGAGGAAGGGGGGGGAGGGGGGGAGCCCCCGTGGGGCTGCTGCACCCGTCGTCGACGCGGACGCGGCGGCCATCCTGCTGGCAGGCGCCAAGGTGCTGTGGGCGGCGGAGGAGGACAGCAACTTCCGTTCGCGCGCGCAGCGGGCCGCCCTGCGGCTGGTGGCCGACCTCGGCGCCCGCCTCCCCGATGGCAGCCGCGGCGGCGGCGGCGGCAAGGGCACGGCGCGCGGTGGCACGGCGGCGGTGCCGCCGCCGCCAGCCGACGTGGCCGCCGCTGTGACCGCGACGACGGCGGGTGCCCGCCCCAGAGGCAGTTGACGTCGCGGTGGGCCCCGCCGCCGCCGCCGCCGCGGTTGAGCTGTCGGCGGTGCGCGCTGAGGCTTCTCGCGCCGTCGCCCGCTGGTCGGCCGACACGCGGGCGGAGCAGGTGCGAAAGGTGTTTGACACGAACCTCGGCCTGGGCGTTGCCGCGTGGGGGGGGGGGGGGGGGGGGGGACGGTCCGTCCGCGGCGGCTGCGGCGGCAGCGGCCGGCGACGCCGCCGCAGCCGCCGCCGACCAGGACCTGCTGCACCTGGAAGAAGACGACACGGACAGCGTCGACGGTGGCGTCGGTGGTGGTGGTGTCCGGCACCCCGACGCCCTGAACGCTGCCGAGGTCGACGCTGCCACTGGTGGCGACGGCGGCGGCGGCGGCGGTGGCGGTGGCGGCGGCGCCGACGCCAGCATCGCCGCCTGGTCGGTGCTGACGCAGATAGTCGGGGTCCTGGCGGTGGCTGCTGCCGCCGCAGCCGCCGCAGCCCTCTCGCGCGGGCTCGCCCTGTCCCCCTCTGACCTGCCCGCCGGGTGGGCGGCGACGCTGTTGAGCAGCCACCCACTGGCGGGCGCCACTCCCACCTTTCCCCCCAAGCTGGTGACCTGGTACCAACTGCACCCGCAAGCCGACGTGCCGTCACGGGTGGCCGACTGGTGCTTGTCCGAGCGCCCCTCGAGGGTCGTCTGCGTGTGTCAACGCCACCTCTGAAAAATACACGAAACTCCACATTACCAACATGCACGCACCCTCCTCACAGGACACCGATTGAAAGTTGTCATGGCACGAGCAAAGGGAGAAATAGAAAGCACATGCGACGCAAACGGTTGCAGCCAACGAACACAAGAAGCAGGAAAGGACAGCACGCACCGAGACCCTGCACCTCCTAGTCGTCGCAGTAGTGCCGTTGAAAAGTACTGTTTGAACGGTGTGGCAGTATTGACCCCCAGGTAGGGGGCAACACGTGCCATGCAAGGGGCGGCAGGCCACTAGCCTGATCCGTTCCTCCCCCTGCATTTGGGTCCATATTCCCAAAGTTCGGGATAGTTAGCTTAGTAGTAAATCCAACTTGGATTTGAGGGTTTTCTGCATTTATCGTCTTGAATTTTCGTGTGGCCCGGTGGGCAGGTGCTGGGGTGGGAGATTCTGAGTGGCGAGATTCTGAGTGGACCCTGGGGGGATAAGGGGAGGGACAGCGGGGCTTGGCCCTGCGTCCCCGTCCCGACCAAGAAACTGTTGGACCACACACCATCTTCTTGTTTGTCCGTGGGGGGATTGCCCCACAACAGGGATAGAGTGTGTGCGACTTGCACTTCTTCCGGTTCCCCCGACACGGGAGGCAGCCCTCGCACACCGCCCCAACTTGGGTACTGTGTGTGCAAGTGGTTTTTGCCACATTTGGTGGAGCAGCAGGGGACAGAGGTAAACTTTACCTCCGGGTGCACCCGGGTGTAGGGGGCCCTCTGTCTCAGAGGAACGGTGGACTTGGACCGTGTCATACGGATCGTTAGCCAACATGGCTAGCTCGGACCCCCCGTCGTCCGGGGAGTACACGGGTGACGCACGTACTTCAGTGCCTTTGAATACTGGTGAGACACAGGTGGGTTTACCTGGGGTCGCAGAGGGACTAGAGGTCCCTCAAGCCAGCAGGACTGGAAGTGCGGGCGGGCAACAGGCCACCCCGACTCAGTCGGGAGTTCACTCGGGTGACACTTCTGACGTGGGTGGGCCGAAGTCTGGCCACCGCGTGGTATACTCAACGGGAACGTCCCAAGGGGTGAGGACTGTCCCCGCGAGTTCCACTCGGGTTGGAGCCAACTTTGGCATGGAGCCATCGCCAACTAGGCTTTCGGAGGACGGCGGACCTCCGTTGGTCGGCGATGGGCTCGCGCCCATGCCCCCGGTTGAGACCCCTGAGGAACGTGGTTACCCCTCAGGTGGACTCCCGGAGGTGGACCGAGACTCAACTGGAGTCGTCAATCCACTCCTCGCGGAAACTGTCCGTCGGGAGGCGACCACTGTGTTGCGGCAGACTTTGCCGGACCTGGTGGTCACGATGACGAATACTATTCTGAATCAGATTGTGGCGAGTTTGCCAGATGGCCTGAATGTCCAGACCGGATTGGGGCTTTCGAGCCCACAGGCGCAGGGGGAATCCCTCCCCACGCTTATCTCGGGTCGCCCCGAACTGGGGGCGACACCTGTGACTCCCAACGAGGGAGCCACACCATACGCGGTGGGGCGTACGCCCTTCACGGGGGAGTTCCCCTCGGAAACGCCGGCGGCTACACCAAGCTCGCCGTACCAGACTACAGGCACTGAGGGTGGACTTACCCCAGTGCCACAGCGGCTGTTCCCTCAACGTGAGGTGCCGCCCAAGATTCAGGTAGCCAACCCGGTCTACCAGCGGATCTTTGACTGTGAGACCTACGCTCTCCACAACAAGTCGGTGGCGTATGGTCCTGACCAGGCCCGAGCTATGGGCCGTGCCAAGAAGAATGCACTTCATTCTTTTGGGCACAGAGCGGAGTGGGATGGAACTCCCCCCCTCCGTGTCTTTGAGTTCCTACGTCGTTTCACAAAAGCCTGTGACGACAATGCCATAAGTGAAGGCATGGCTTTTTACATGCTACAGGAGTTTACGAAGGGAGACCTGCGGACAGAACTTATGTCCGTCATGCCCAGCTCCTCAAGTGGAGGCGCTGGGGAGGTGACGTCCTATTTGGAGCTCGTCAACTGGTTGTTGAGGGCCATGGTTGATGAAGCGGCGTTGGCTTCTCAAGTCGAGGAGTTTACGCAAGCCCATCAGGAAGAGGCGGAGGACGAGTTGTCCTTTGCGGAGCGAGTCCGTAAGCTCAACAATCTTTGTGGGTTTCTTCATCCACAAGCTGTGGTGAAGAGTCGGTTTGTGGAAGGACTCCACTGGTCAGTCCGGATGGAGACCCGGGAGCATAACACTGCCCGGGCGACCCTGGCCGAGTTGGCTAGGTTCGCCTACCGCAGAGGCGAGGCCTACCGCAAGTTGCGGGAGGAACAACGCCAGGAGCGTCAGGCCGAGTTGGCCAAGGAACGGGAAGAGGCGCGCCAGGCCAGAGAGTTGCGAGAGGCACGCCGAATCCGCAAGGAGAGGGTGGTAGCTGCCGTGGGAACTTCCCAAGGTACCTCGTCGTCTTCCCCAGTTGGGAAGACCCCTCCGGGAACTGATCATCGGTGTTGGAACTGCAACTCCGATGGTCACTGGGCATATGATTGCCCCAAGTTGAGTAAACGCATCCAACAGCTTGTTAGGAATGCGAGTAAGAAGTCGGCTACGAACGAAGTGCGTTCACGCCGCGAGGGTGGGTCTCGACCAGTGGTGGCGGTCGCCACACCCTCGACGGAGGGGGCGGACACGTCGTCCTCGGACTCGTCGTCGTCCCCTTCGCCCTCAGATTCGGACGCCAAGTCGGCGGGAAACGAATGACCGTTGGAGCTGGTCGTCCGAAGCTCACAACGGCAGCCTCGGCCAAGTGGGCCAAGAGGACGAACCAACCGTGTCGGATACTGCGGCGACCTAAGGGAGTCCGCCCACCTCGGGTGGGACTTCCCAAGAACGTAAACCCACGTCGGGTCATCGCGGTGCTGACGGGTGAGAACTTCCAGGTGGCTGGACGGGTGCAACTTGCCCCCGGCCGCGCCTGTTGTGCCCGTATCGTACTTGATACCGGGTCAGGAGCCTCCTTGATACGCAAGTCGCTATTACCAAAGGGGATGAGGCTCCAACGCTGGAAGTCTAAAGCTGACCATCTGATCGATATCAATGGTGGGGTACTTCCCATCGTTGGTGCCGTGACCCTACCAACTCGGTTGGGGACCCATGAGGTCGACGTGACCTATGGGGTAGTTGAGAATATATCGGTACCCCTGCTTCTGGGTACCCCTTATGTCGTAACACAAGTGCCTTTGATTTGTGGCCCTGAGTACTGGGTCAAGTTGATGAATGGGGAGACTATCCCCATCCTTGGTAAGGGAAAGTCTGTGGCTCCTGTGACAGTTTCACAGTCGAAGCCTGTTTGTTCTGTGAGGGAAGGGTTTACTGCTACTCTGCGTTTAGCCCGTAAAGTCATGTTGCCCCCCAACTCGGTGGCGCACGTGGATGTTGTAACTGATTATGCGGGGAACGGGTTGGTGCACCCTAACCCCCGTCTTGCTCGCAAGCACCAAGTGCATGTTGCCCTTGGCACGATGGACTCCAAAGCCGGAGTCCCGTGGAGGATCCAGGTGATGAACCTGAGCTCGTCGCCCAAGTTCTTCAAGTCGGGGGCCAAGTTCGGCTATATCGACCAACACGAGGGACCGGTAGTAGCGGTCACCCTCAGCGCGGGCGCAAGTAGCGACCCGAAGTCCGGAAAGGAGAAGCATCAAGCCAAGTCGGCCGCCTCTCCTCGGCCCCAGGTAAACATGGAGGGTGTTCCACCCAGGTTGAGGGTTCAAGTTGAACGCCTCTTGGACCACTATCACAAGTTGTGGGATGGTCAATTGGGACTCATGAGAGCTACCCAACACCGGATCGAGTTGAAACCCGGTGCGCCCCCTATACGCCAACAACCGTATAGGGGAGGACCCCGTTCAAGGGCCCTCGTTAAGGAGCAAGTTGCTCGCATGGAGGCCCTCGATGTGATCGAGGCCAGCAACGCCGAGTGGGCGAGTCCGGTGGTGATCGTCCCCAAAGTTGATGGGACCCCCCGGTTCTGTATCGACTACCGTAAGCTCAACGAGAGCACGGTGAAGGATAGTTATCCCCTACCTCGGATGGATGACTGTCTGGACTCTCTGGGGGAGGCAAACGTGTTCTCTACCCTGGACTGTAACGCGGGGTACTGGCAAATTCCCATTGCCCCGGAGGACAGGCATAAAACTACCTTTACCTGTCACTGTGGTACCTACCAGTGCAAGCGTCTACCGTTTGGCCTGTGTAACGCGCCGGCAACTTTCCAGCGCGCTATGGACATGATTCTGGCCGGAGTACGGTGGCAGATCTGTCTCGTGTACCTAGACGATATCATTGTGTTCTCCCGAAGTCCGGAGGAACACATTGGCCATCTTGGCCAGGTGTTCAAGCTACTTGCTGACGCCGGAGTGTCACTGAAGGCGAGTAAGTGCCACCTCTTCACTCAAGAGGTGGAGTACTTGGGACATGTTGTCCGTCCGGGGCGTCTCAGTGTCAACGAGAAAAACTTGAGGGCCATCCGCAAGGCTCAGTACCCCCGGACCCAGACCCAGATGAGGAGCTTCCTCGGGATGTGTAACGTGTACCGACGTTTCACTAAGGGCTTCGCCAAAGTGGCGAAGCCGTTGAATGAGTTAGTGAGCTCAACGCTACCGAAGAACCTGCCTCCCCCAAGTCGGGTGGAGCAGGAATCCTTTGAGACTCTTCGGGACCTTCTGCTGAAGCCCCCTATCCTGGCTATTCCCAGGTTGGGAGGCCACTACATCCTGGATGTGGACGCTAGCTACGACCAACTTGGTTGTGTGTTGCTTCAGCAACAGCCGGACAAGGAGTACTTGCCGGTGGGATACTTCAGCAAGGGGCTAAACTCGGCCGAGAAGAACTACGGAGTCACCGAGTTGGAAGGACTCGCAGTGGTATGGGCGGTGACGTCACTTCGTCACTACCTAGAGGGTGAGAAGTTCCTCATCCGCTGTGACCACCGCGCGTTGCAGTTCATCTTCAAGACGGACTGTACGAACACTCGTCTCAACCGGTGGAGGGTGCGACTTGCACCCTTCAACTTTGATATTGAGTACCGACCTGGCAGGCAACATGCCCTTGCCGACGGCCTCTCTCGGGTACCTACCGAGGGACTGGACACCACCCCAGTCGATGAGGACATCCCCATCGTGGGGGTAGTCACGCGCTCGGGTCAGGCGTTGAATCCCGAGGCGCCAGGGAACAAGAAGTACTTGCCCCTGTCCCTGGACGAAGTAGTGAAGGCCCAGGCCGAGGATCCCTTCTGCAAGTCGCAGAGGGATACCCTGGATACAGTGGCGGAGACGCGGTTCTTCCTGGGAG
This sequence comes from Pyropia yezoensis, assembly GCA_009829735.1. Taxonomy (NCBI): domain Eukaryota; phylum Rhodophyta; class Bangiophyceae; order Bangiales; family Bangiaceae; genus Pyropia; species Pyropia yezoensis. Next base: position 26,849,470 of record CM020619.1, on the reverse strand, counting down.
ACGATGGCCTCCTCATGAGGAGGGGGGTATTCCAGGGCACCGAACAACTTGTCGTCCCCGCATCCCTCAAGGACAGTATCCTTGAGAGGGAGCATAACGCTCCCACGGGTGGACACCTGGGGTCTAGTAAACTGTACCAGACCCTGAGGACCAGGTACTACTGGCCGTCCATGGTGGTGGACATCTACAGTTGGGTGGCTGCCTGCACAAGTTGTGCACAGAACCGTCTGATGGAACGGCGGCCTACTACGGCTATGCTATTGTTCCCGGCCAAGGAGCCCTTCGCCGCGTTGGCGATGGACATCCTTGGGCCACTGCCAGTGACCGAGGAGGGCAACCAGTACCTCCTGGTCATCTGTGACCGCTTCACGAAACTTACGCGAGCGATCCCACTGGCAGAGATCACGGCCATGTCGGTCGTGTCAGCCTTCCTAGATCACTGGGTTGCCGCGTATGGCATTCCGGATAGTACACTATCGGACAATGGACCGCAATTTGCGTCTGTACTGTTTCAAGGAGTGCTGGATATGTTGGGGGTTAAGGCAAACTATGCCACCCCCTACCACCCACAAACTAATGGGCAGGTGGAGCGCTTCAACAAAACTATTGTTAGGCAGCTGCGCCATTATGTGGAGTGAGCACGTGAAGACGTGGGACCAATACATTTCTATTCTGACCACTGCCTACAATTCGCAGGTTCACTCATCTACCGGGGAAGTACCCCTCGCTTTTGTGACCCCCCGTCGCGTGCGGTCTATTGCCGTGCGGCGGCCGCTCCCAACTAGGGAGGATGGTGGCAGTACGCCCACTCCTACTGAGAGTAAGGCGGAGTTCGCTGCTAGGCTTGAAAAACCTCATCCCTAAAGTCAGGGCTGAGATGGACAAAGCACAAAAGCGCTACAAGCGTACCTTTGACAAAAAGGTGCGCAACGCCAAGCATGTCCCCGAGCAGGGTGACTGGGTATTGGTCCACTCACACACCCCAACTGGGGGTAAGTTGGTGTTCCAGACGAAGGGGCCGTACCAGGTCCTTCGTACTGATGGGCGGCGCTTCACCATCGAAAGTGACGATGGGGTCCGCACAGTGAACGGACAGGACGTGGTCAAAGTTGCACCACCGCCTGCAGGCGACCCAGCTTGGGCGCGTGCTTTGAAAACGTGGCGCCTGCCCTCGCTGCCTGCAGCCAAACAGGGCCCGCAGGAGTACGTGTTCGACAAGTTCATCGACCACGGCTGGGATGAGGATACTGACCGCCTCATGTTGAGGGTGCGTTGGTTTGGCTACAAAGCCAAGGATGACACGTGGGAGTATGTGGAGGACCTTCCCGCTGAGAAGGTCCGGGCGTACTGTGCCCGGAACGAGATAGACCCTAACAGCCCTCCCTCAACGTGAGGAAAGGCCGAGCAACAGTGCCAAGAGAGTGCTTCAAGTCGAAGTGGTACGCAGAGTGGCTTTAAACTACAGCCCTAACCCTCACACTCTCACAACAAAGGCAGCTGCCAACTAGGCACGCATGCTAGACTCTCCCACTCCACGGCCCTCGCCCTCACGTGGAGGCGAGCGGCGAGACCCACGCCGATAACGGTCTCCACTCGTTGGAAGGGGTGGCGGCTCCAAGTCGGAACCGTCGCGCCCCTCACGGTCGCGCAAGTGGCGCCGACCGTGGCTACTCTTCTGCCTGGTCTTGCGCGCAAGTTTGCGACGCAGACGCTGGACAGACTCCGTCTCCGATGGGGTAGAGGACTCCGAGACGGAGTAAGACAACTCGTCTTCCGACACGGAGGGAGAGCGCCGCGAGTGACGGCGACGACGGCGAGGAGGCGAGTATGCCCGGCTCGCACGACGCTTGCCACGCCCAAGTGGGGTTGGCTGGGGCATAATAGCCCCAATGCGAGCCAACTCGGCCGTCATAAACTCCGCCACCGACTCGCAACTCGCGGTCGCCACTGCCGTACGAACGCGCTCCTCAAGTTGAGGAGTCTCGGAACTTTGGAGGGTTGCGGTCGACGCGGCCAACCAGGAAATGGTGCGCACCAACGTGGTGATCATCATCTCTGAGGTTAGAGGCGTGGGCGGTAACACCAACTTGGGGTATACCGTCAGGAGGGTGGCCCCCAAGTTGGGAGACACCGGTGTGGATGACTCCACGGCCACGCTGATCGGGATGTTCCCGTGAGGCTGGAAAGGAACAGGAGGAAGCGGAGGGACACGCCGAGGTGGCGGTACCCGGGTGTAACTGCGACCCCGACTTGGGGCCCCCGCAGTAGGTTGAGTCATATGGTCATCATATGAGGGCACAGCCATAACTATGGGCTTGTCCCGGGGGTGGCGCAGTGTGACGATCCACCCCCGGGGCATAACGGGTAGTCCCCGATGCCCAACCCTCTCGTAGGACCACACGGCCGTCGTGAAGTTCACGAGCGACCCACACGAACTGGCGAAGTGCGCCATCGTCCTTGGGCCCCCGAGTGGGGCGGCGCAACTTGTGCTCAATGCTCTCCCACTCGATAAACTTGTGGAGGCGGAGCATCTCCTCAAGTAGAGTGAGTTGTCCTGATGAGCACCCCTCAGCAACTAGCTGAGGGGTGAGCTGTTCCAAACCCTGGATGAGCCGGAGGGGGAGATGCCAGAGCATCCCCCGCCGCTGAAACACAGGACACCCAGGTCGACATGACCTCGAGGAGCCCACTGGGTGGCCAACATGGCCCACACCAGATGATCAGGGCCAGCCGTCAACATGACGGAGCCGAAGTGGTCAAGCAACCGTGGCAACAATGCCGGGAACCCGTAGGGGACCTCAACTTGAGGCCACCACTCGGCTTCTTCGGGTAGTATTGCTCCTTACTGGCAGCAGACTGCTGAGGAAACTCAAGTTGAGCCGAGGTCACCAAGTAGGGACCTCGCCGGAAGTCCTTCTCCATCCGCACATCAAAGTGATGAGTGTGCGGATCGGCCTCGTGAAGGTACGGGGGGCGAGTTGCCACCGCGTCCAAGTGAAGGTCGGCAAGTCGCCGGGACCCGGGATAGTTCCCCCGCGGTCCACCATGGCCTTGGCCCGCTGCACGTCCTCGACCTCCTCGTCGTCCAGGAAGGCAAACTGGTCCGTCCTGAAGCCGGCAGGGAACCCGACCCTACGGGGATACTTCTCCCGTAGGCGGTCCCATACCCGACCCATCGCTGCGCCGAGTCGGCCACAGCGAAGAACAGTCAACCCCTCCTCATACAGAGGCCAAGCGGGGTAAAACCACCGCCCAAGGCCTCACGCGGGACAACTTGTCCCGCCTCCGGGGGAGATCC
>CM020619.1:26821774-26845672 GCA_009829735.1 Pyropia yezoensis | reverse complement strand
ACAAAAACTGCTTTGCCGGTATCCCGATGTGCTCCCAGGGGCGGGGTTTTGCACACGCTGGGACCCCCTGCCGCAGCGTGTGCCTATGAAAAAAAAGTGGATCCTCACAGAACAGACCACCCCCGCGAGCTCAGGACCCTCCGCGGAGTCCGTATGAGCAACCGGTGCCAAAAAGTTCAGTCAAACGACGCCCAGGACTGGGTGGGGATATGTGGATAGGAGACCTCATGTTCCTGTGCTCTCTCTTGTGTTTCAATGGGTAGGCACGGGCCTTGGGGCACGATGAAAGACATGAACTGTGCACTGTTGCGCATCCTAGCGTGTTGGGACTGTAGATTCTCTTCCATCCATCAGAGAGAGGCTTGAATAGCTCAAATGCACCCCGTACAGGCAGTACTCTTCGTAGTGTGCTTCCTGCTTCACTCACTGACTCTGGCTGGGAGCTGGCACTGAGGGCGGCGGGAAGGGGGCGCCGTCGGCCGTCACGCCCCCGCGTCGTTGGCGGCGGCGGGGGCCACAGCGGCCGCCGCGGCGCCGCCGCCGCCGCCGCGCGCAACGGCGGCGGCGGCGGCCGCGGCGGCGGCGGCGGCCCATTGTGCGGGGGGGGGGCGCCGCCGCTGGCGCGCCCGTGGGCGCCAACGTGGGCGGGCGCCGACGGCCGCCCACCACGCACGGGGGAAGGGGGGCGCGCGGGGGGGGGGGGGGGTAGGGCGGGTGGGACGGGACGGTGGGCATCATGCCGACGCCAACCCCCCCCCCCGCCCAGACCGCTTCCCCATCCTCTCCTCCGTACGGCCGCCGATCCCACCGCCGGTTGCAATTTGGGCCCGCCCCGCCCCCCCCCCGTCCGCCCCCGCCTTTCCCGCCATTGCCCCCCCCACGTCCGCCCCCGCGCTCGGCGGCGGCGGCAGCGACGGTGCCGGCGGCGGCGGCAGCGACAGCGACGGCAGCAGCGACGGCGGCGGCAGCGACGGTGCCGGCGGCGGCGGCAGCGACGGTGCCGGCGGCGGCGGCGGCGGCGGCAGCGGCGGCGGTGGTGGCGGCGGTGGCGGCGACGCAACGCACGGCCACCACCCCGGGGGGGGCGCAGCACCAAATTCCACGCCCCCACCCCCTCCACCCCCCCCCCCCCCCCTCGCAAAAGCGACCGCGGGTCCCGGCGCGGTGCGTGGACCCCCCCCCCCGCTTCCCCCCCCGTGGGGGCGGGGCGGGCCGCAACGTCAGTGTGCAGGGGGAGGGCAAGGGGCGGATGGGGGGGGGGTGGGTGGGGGGGGGGGGGGGGATGTGCGCCGCCGCCTCCCAAAGCTCCCTTGGCGGCCACGCGGAGAGCGGGAGGGAGTGGAAAAAAAAAAAGGGGGGGGGGGCGTCGGCCGCAAGGCGTGAAGGCGTGGGGGGGGGGGAGGGGGGGGGGGGAGGCGCCGATGAGGGGTGGGGGGCGACGGGACAGAGGCGCTGCTGCCCCCACGCCGGCACCGCCGGCGGCGGCGGCGGGCACGTCGGTCCCCCCCCCCCCCCCCCCCCCCCCTCCCCCCCCCCTCCCTCCGGGGTTGCCCCCGCGCCGGCGCCGCCCCCCCCGCCGGCGCTGGCGCCCCCCCCTCCCGCACCCCGCCCCCCGCTGCGCGCGCGCGCGGCGGCCGCCTGACGCGGCCGCGTCGCGCCGCGACGGCGCGCCCCGTCGGCGGTGCACAGCGCCGCCGCTGGAGGGGGGGGGGGGGGTGTGTCGTCGCCCCCGGCCGCGGCGGTGGGAGCCCCCCCCCCCGCCGGCCACAACGCCAACGCCCCCCACCCCCCCCCCCCCCCCCCGCCCCCCCCCCCATGCGGCGATGGCCGGTGGTGCGTCCCAGGGGGCTCCCACCCGCCCCGCCCCCCCCCTCCCCGCTGACGCCGGCCCCCTGCCCAGCCTGCCGCGTTCCCACCCACCCACCCCACCCCCCCCCGCCCGTTCCCCGTCGGCGGTGGGGGCGCCCGACGGGGCGGCTGCGCCCCCGGTTGCCGCGCCGCCCGTCCCGCCGTCGCGCCCGTCCCCGCCCCCCGCCCGTTGTCCCGCCGTCGCGGGCAACACCCCCAACCCCCCCCCCCCCACCGCCCCCACCCCCTCCTCCTCCTCCCCCCCCCACCTCCTCCTCCCCTTCCAACGTCCGCCGCCGCCTCCCCCCCCCCCCCCCCACAACGGACCTTCGCGGCAGCATGTGCAGACGGCGGCGCCCGCCGGGCGCGGCCGGCAGCCTGCTCCTCACCGTTGCGGCGGCGGCGGCGGCGGCGGTGGGGGTGGTGGTGGTGGTGGCCGCCGCCACCGCCACCCCCGTCGGCGGGGTCCCCCGTGGCTCGGCCGCCGCCACCGCCGCGGGCGCCGACAGCGACGCGGTGGCGGTGCGGCTGGTGGCGGCGGCGGCGGCCGCCGCCGCCGCCGACGGCGGCGGCGCCCCCGCCGTCCCGTCGGCCGCCGGCGGGCGGGCCGCCGCTGCCACGGCCGCCCCCGCCGCCGCCGCCGCGGTGGCGGCGCGGCGTCGGCGGGCCGCCGCCGACGCGGCCGCCGTCGCCGCGTGCGTGGCCGCCAGCCGCGCCTACGTGCGCCGGTGGGTGCACCTCTTCCACGGCGAGTCGGGGGCGGGCGTCTTCAAGGCCGCCCTCCGCCGGCGGGCCGCCGCCCTTGCCGCCACGGACGGGTCGGGGGGGCGGAAGGGGGCGGCGGCGGCCGCCCCCGCGCCGCGGCGGCGGCCCCGTCCCGGCGGCGGGGGCGGGTCCACCCCCGCCGCCGCCGCCGCCCGCTCCGCAGACGCCGTTGCGTCCCGCCCCACGCGGCCGCCGCCGCCGCCGCCGCCGCCGCCGCTGGTGGTGGACGTGGGCGCCAACACGGGCCAGGGCCTCCCCGCCTGGCGCGCCGCCTTTCCCGGCGCGACGGTGGTGGCGGTGGAGGCCAACCCGACGTTTGCCGCGGGCCTTGCCGCCGCCGCCGCCGCCGCCGCCGCCGCCGCCGCCGCCGACGCGGCTGCTGCTCCGGGGCGGCGCCCGGCGGGGGGGGGGGCGCCGCCCCCCCGCACGCACGTCATCCACAAGACGGTGGGCGCGCCGGGCGGGCGGGGGGCGGTCTTTCGGATGCCCGTGGACGTGGGGCACGGCCAGGATGGGGGGCTGTGGGTGGGCGCGACGCGGCCGCAGGCCAGTCGGTACAACTACGTGGTACGTTGGAGAAGGGGAAGAGGCCGGGGGGGGGCGGGGAGGGGGGGGGGGGGGGGTGTTTGGTGTTTTTCGCAGAGGATGGGGGGGGCGCGCGCTGCGCAGGCCACGGCGGCCAGCTGGCGGCCGGCGCGGTGTCTGGACGCCGACGGAGCTCGGGCGGGGGGCAAGGGATGGCGTGCCCCTGCGACCGCCGCCGCCGCCGCCGCCGTCCTTGCTACCCGCGTACGACTGCATGGGCTAACACGAACGTTTTCCTTCCGAGTGGTGACTTGACTCGACTGAACGGTGCCCCCCCCCCCCTCCCCCCCCCCCCCGCTCCCCTTCCCTTCCGGTCTTCCCCCCCCCTACAGACGGTGCCAGTCCTGCCCCTAGACGTGCTGCTCTCCCCCCCGCACACGCCCGCCTCCCTCCGCCCGCCCACCACCCGCACGCACCCCATCTCGCTCCTAAAAACAGACGTGGAAGGGTGGGACATCCCCCTGCTGCTCGCCGCCCCCGCCACCGTCGCCGCCGCCCGCTTCATCCTCTTTGAGTGCCACGCGCTGATGGCGTCGGCGGGGGGCCCCCCGGCGGCGAGCCACGCGGCGGTCGCGGCGCGCCTCGCCGCCGCGGGCTTTGAGGTGTACAAGCTCGGCCGCGAGGCGGCGGTGCGCTTTGACGGCCCGTTCGGGATGGCCGAGCTGGACCAGCCGCCCACCATGGGCTGGCACAACTGCGCCGCCGTGCGGCGGGACGACCCGCTGCGGGCGGGGGTGGTGCGGGACCTGGGCGTGCTGGATGAGTGTGTGGGGCCGTATCGGGTGGCGCCGTGAGGGGGGGACCGGGGGGGGGGGGGGGGGGGGGGGGGGGGGGGGGTGCGGGAGGGTGGGGGCATGGGGAGTGGGGGCAAAGCGGGTGTGGAAGGATTCGGGCCAGTGGCAAAGAAGAAGAGAGTGGAGACGTGCAGAACCGGACGAAGCGGGAAGGGGAGAGGCGGCCACACCGTGGACGGGGTGGTTCGGGTGGTGCTGACGCGCAGGTCCTGGTGCGTCTGGCCGGTACCAGGTGGGGGCCAGCGGCGCCAGCGGCGCCGCTGCCAGGTCCACCACGCTCAGCGATAGGGGCGCCCGCGGGGGTGCACCCTCCCCGCCCGCTGTCTGCTCTGAAGGGTCATCCCCAGCGGCTTGGACTCTCTTTTGAGCTCGCGCAGCGATGCGGCGATGGGCGGCCACGACCGTCACCGTAGCTCCATCGTCGGAGGGGGGAGAGGCCGTGACGAGGACGCCGCGGAAGGGATGCAACCGTCTCTCGAGCCAGAAGTCCAGAGGGCCTGTCCCGAGTCGGTAGTCAAGTCAGTACTAGAGTGTCTTGGTTTTTCTTAATTTAGTGCGGCCAAACGAACGGCTGGAGCCCAACGGGATCACCCCTCGCGCGGGGCGAATCGACTCTGCCGATGCGGCTTCCACTCGCGGGGAAGGAAGGGCGAGGCTGGGGCTCTGCCTCGGGGTGGCCGCCGCCTGCTACAACCAACGCGGGCTTGCCGTTTTCTCTCCGCGCACGCTGACTGCTGTGTGCCCTCTGTGGGACAGACCGTTGCTGCTCCAACCTCCCACGTGTTTTCTTGGCTTGGCAGCGCTGTGGCAGGGACGCGGCCCAGCGGCCTTCGCCCCCGTTCTTTCTTCTGGTCCTCTTCTGTATCGAGCGGCTCTGCTTCGCGACACGGACTGGTGGGGTGTCATTACCGCCTGCTCCCGTGTTTTTCTGTTTCTTTCATCCTGTGCTGCGGCGTCTCCCAGCCCCCGCCACGACACGTAGTCTGGCCCGCGGCGGCCCGGCGTCTTTTGACGCCCGCCACGACAGTCGGTGGCCGGCGGCGGCCCCCTTTTGCCGCCCGCCCGCTGTGCCGCCCGCCGGGTGGAGGGCGTGCCGTCCGTCTTCCACGCACGCGTGCTCCTCGCGTGGGGAAAGACGCGCTTTGCCGCGCGTCGCCGCCCGTGCTTCGCAATGGCCAACGGCACGGCGGTCGCGGACGCCCCGCCAACGGGGGCGCCCCTCGTTGCGGCGCCTGAAGAGGAGCCCCCCCTTAAGGCGGCGGCGGCGGCGACGGTGGCGGCGGCGGCGGCAGCAGCATCAACGGGCGGCTCCGGCGGCGGCGGCATGGCCGTTGCGCCGCTGTGGGGCTTTGGCAACGAGCTCTCCTCCGAGGCCCTCCCGGGTGCCCTCCCCCGCGGCCAGTTCACCCCCCGCCGCGTCGCGTACGGCCTCTACGCGGAGCAGCTGTCGGGGACGGCCTTTACGGTGCCGCGGGCGACCAACGCGCGCACCTGGCTGTACCGCATCCTCCCGTCGGCGGCGGGGGTGGGGCGCTTTGAGCGCGCCCCCGACGGCCGCGCGCCGCTCGCGTGTGGGCGCCCGCAGCACGCGTCGCCAGAGCGGTACCGGTGGCGGCCGCTGCCGCTGCCGCCGCCGCCGCCGCCGCCGCCGCCGTCGCCGCCGCCGCCGCCGCCGCCACGGGCGTCGGCGTCGGCGGCGCTTGCCGCCGGCGGTGATGGGGACGGCGGCAGCGGCGGCGGGGGGGCACGGGGCGTGGACTTTTTGGGCGGCCTCGTTGCGGTGGCGGGCGCCGGCAGCCCCGACGAGCGGTCGGGGCTGACCATCTACGTCTACGCCTGCTCGGGCGACATGGTCGACTGCGCGGCCACGTTTGCCGACGGGGAGCTGCTGCTGCTGCCACAGGCGGGGGCGCTGCGGCTGGTCACCGAGGCGGGCGTGCTGGCCGTCCCGCCGGGCACGCTGGCGGTGGTGCCACGCGGCATGCGATTCGCGGTGGAGCTGGCCCCCGGGGGGGGGGGGGGGGGGGGGCGGTGGCGCCCGCGGCTACGCCGTCGAGGTCTTTAATGGGCCGTTTGCGCTGCCCGAGCTGGGCGTCATTGGGACGTCGGGCCTCGCCGCGCGCCGCCACTTTCGCTACCCCGCCGCAGCCTTCACCTCCCCCCGCGACGCGGGGGCCCCCCCGCCGCCGCCGTTTACGCTCTACCAAAAGTACGGCGGCGTGCTCTGGCAGGCCCCCTACCGGGCCGGCCACACCCCCTTTGACGTTGTCGCGTGGCACGGCAACCACCTGCCCTACACCTTTGACCTGGCCGATTACTGTCCTGTCAACGCGGTGCGGTACGAGCACCTCGACCCGTCCATCTTTACCGTCCTCACCGTCCCGTCGGGGACCGCCCCGGGCGTGGCGGTGCTGGATGTGGTGGTGTTCCCGCCCCGCTGGTCGGTGGCGGAGCACACGCTGCGGGCGCCCTACCTCCACCGCAACGGGATGAGCGAGTTTATGGGCCTCCTCCGGGGGGTGTACGACGCTAAGGCTGGCGGCAGCGCAGGCGGGGCCACCGCTGGCAATGGGGGCGACGCCGACGACGAGTCGGGCTTTGTGCCGGGCTCCGCGTCGCTCCACCCCCCCCACTCCCCGCACGGCCCCGACGCGGTGTCGTACTCCGCGTCCGAGGCGGCGCCTGACGCGCCCGTGCGGATGGGGCGGGCGCCCGCGCCGGCGGCGGCGACCGCCGGCGCCGACGGGGAGGTCCACGATGCGGACGGTGGGGGGCTGGCGTTTATGTTTGAGTCGAGCATGATGCTCCGCCTCACCGACTGGGCCGCCTCGGGGCCGTGCGTGGACGCCAACTACCTTGACTGCTGGGCGGGGCTGGTCAGCCGGTTTGACGCGACCCGGCCATAGCGGCACGGGTGGGGCCCGGTGCGCGGGGGCGCTCGCCGCTACCGTGTGCCGTCATGCCGTCGCCGCGTGAACGGGTGGGGCGGGCGGTGGCCGCCCATGAGCGGGGTGGCACCCCGCCCATGGCGCCGCGACTCTGGCCCTGGATGCATCTTTCCGCCCGCCCGCCGCACCGCCCTCTGCCCCACGCACCCGCACCCGTGCAGGTCACCGTCGCCCCCACAAGGGGCCAGCCCGCCGCCGTCCTCCGGGCCGTTCCAAGTCGGCGACCGCTGCTTGGAGCGCAACCGCACGTAATAAAGAGCTCGCCGGGGTCGACCCGGCCGGCCGCGGAGGGACCCACCCCGCCTGCCTGCGTGCCAAAGGTGTCTCCGCTAAAAAAGCCGCCCGCTGGCGCCTCTAATTGTTCCGCACATACCGCACCTGCAGACTCCCCCTCCTTCCTCCCTCCCTGCCGTCCCCCCCCACCCCCGTCCCCACTCCCCCCACCCGCCCCCCGCCGGCCTCCCCCCCGTCACATCATCTCCGGCACGGTCTGAAACATCTTGTCCACGTCCACCCCCAGCACCTCCCGCCCCGTCTCACTGCCCGCCGCGTCGACGAGCGGCCACGCAAACGCCTCACCCACAAACGAAAAGGGCGACAACCGCAGGTTGTACCGGTGGCCGCCGCCGCCGCCGCCGCCTCTCCCACGCTGCCCGCGGGACCACAACCTCCCCCCCCCCCCGAGGCCGCCGCCCCTCCCGCCCCCGCCCCCCGCCCCCGCCCCCCCAGCATTGGACTGCACCGCGGGGTAGTGGTCGACAATGACCGTCGATGCGCCCGCGTCGCGGAGCGATGCAAAAAAGCGCACCGCCTGGATGAGGGACAGACGCGGGAGCACGTGCAGCGCCAGGACCACGTCCAGGTGGTCGGGCGCGCCCGACGGGAGGCCCATCGCGGGGACGACAGCGTAGTCAACGTGGCCCGCATAGGGCGCGTACGCCAGCCGGGCGCGCGCCAGCGGGTCGTCCCCGTCCCCGACCCCACGGCCAACGTTGGCGGCGGCGGCGGCGCCCCCCACCCCCACGCACGTCAGGTGGACACGGCGGTACTCGCGGGCGAGCCGGGAGAGCACTTTTGGCAGCCACCCCGTGTTGGCCCCACACCCCACGTCTAGGATGTGCGCTGCGTCGGTGCGGACGACCAGCCGGTAGACGGCGCGGCAGTAGGGCGTCGCCGCCGCGTCGCAGTGCGTCGCCCACGCCTCCCGGTGCTTGGCCGTGAACATGGACGCGGCGCCATTGACGACGCCACGGCCGGGAGGGAGGGCGCCGCCGCCGCCGCTGCTGCCGCCGGTGCCGCCCCCCCGAGCCGCCGCCGCGTCCGCCCCCCCCCACAGGGGCATCTGCCATGTGCCCAGAGATGGCAGCGCGGGGATGGTCACATTCCGCACCGCCGCTCGGAGGGCGTCGGCGCGGCGGCGGGTGAGCGCGGCGGCGAGGGCAGCGAGGGAGTCTGCAGGGGGGGGGGCGGAGGGCGGGGGGCCACCGCGGACGCCGCCCCTGTCGGCCCCGTCAGAGGAGACGGCAGCGCGGCCGGCGGGGAGGGGGTGGCGGCCTTGGAGGAGCACCAGGCCCACAGCGGCAGCAACGGCGAGGCAGACGAGCGCAACCACGCGGTCGTGGCGGCGCCGTGGAGGTGCCGCCGCCTCCATAGCGGCGGTGGGAGGCGGGGGGCAGGCGGGCGTGGGAGGATCCCACCGTCAACGCCACGAAGGCCGACAGCCGCCGACGGGCAGGCGTCACGCAGACGAAGAGATGGGGGCGGCGCCACAGTGCCCGTGCAGACCCGTTGCGGCGGGCCAGCTGACGCCCCTATCCAGTCGCCGAGGCGAAGAGCCGCGCGGCCGCGGCCGTCTTGCAGCGGGGAAAACAGGACGAGAATACCCTCAGGGCCGGGGGGGTGGGGATGTAGTCAGAAAATCAGCAAGTCGAGGGCATGAAGGAGAGCAGGCCGGCGGAGGGGTCGAGGGCAGGGAGGAAAGAGGGGGGGACTGGGGGCGAGTGGGGCGGTCGCCACACGCTAACCCCGCCGATCCCAGCGGCGGGGTTGCTCTCTTCCTTCCCCACCACCCGCCGCCGCGCGTCAGCATGGGGCCGAAACGCCACGCCGACGCAAACGATAACCACGACGGCGGCGAGTCAGCGGCCGCTGCAGCAGGGGGCAAGGGGGGGGCGGGCGGGCGGTTGGGCGCGCGGCGCTGGCCTCATGGGGTGCCCACCCAATTCACCCACCGTGTGGTCGTGCCATCATGGCGGGGGCGGTTGGGGGTGGCGGTGGGGTTGGCCGCGACGCGGGGAAGGGGGAAGACCCGCCGGTGGAGAGAAGAAATACCAGGCGAGAGGGAGATGGCGGACGTCAGGGGGGGGTGGGCGGCAGTCCGAACTGAGAGGTCGGCGAGGTGGGGAAGGCCAAGGCGCTTGCCCGCTCGTGTCCGTGGCGGTGCGTGACTGGCCACCGACACTGCGCAATGGACCACCACGGCTTCTTTCGACTTGATGGGGGTGTTACTTTACAGTTGGGTACGTTGGGGCACGTGGCAGCGGATGTCTGTACGTACTTTCGTCAAAAAAATCTCGGCCTCCCGCCCTGCAAGATCCGTCTCGGCCCGGCGACGCCTCCCCGCCCCGTCCGCACCCAGCTCTCGTGGAGCGTCATCGCCACCTCCGACGCGCTCCAGGCACCCTTCCCCCCTGCGGCGATACACACAAGCACGACGACGACGACGGTGCCAACACCCCCCCCGTGCTTTTTTCCGCTCCCCCTCGACTCACGTTTGTGTCATCATGGCGCCCTCTGTGGTCGACGGCCGCTGGGCGGCCGCCGCCGCCTTTGTCGCTGCCGCCCCCTCCCTCCCCTCCACCCGTCCGGCGGTGGCGGCGCCGGCGGGCTGGGCTGGCCGGCGGCCGGCCGTGGCGACCGTGCCGTCGTCGCCGGCAGGCGGCCGCCCCGCGCGGCGGATGTTCCCACCCCCCATCAGTGCCAAGAAGCAACCGCCGTCGTCACGGTCCAATGCCGCGGCGTCGCCAGCCTCCCCTCCCCCTTCCTCCCCTGCGGCCGCAGCGGCCCCCTTTCCGTCTGCCCCTGCCACTGCTGCCCCCGACTCTGTCGCCGACTCTGCCCCCGCCCCCTCCAAGGCAACGCCGCCCTCGACGAGCTCCACCGCCGAGCTGGCGGCGCGGCTGCTGGAACTGACCCGCCCCGTCAACTGCGGGTACAACTTTATTGAGGGCTCCCCCGCCCCGGTCGAGTACGACATTGACGATGCGGTGGCGGCGCTGGAGGCGGCAGCAGAGTCGTCCCCCCCGGAGGCCACCTCCCCCGACCTCGTCGGCACGTGGCGCCTCGTCTACACCACCTCCCCCGCGGTGCGGTACGTGGGGGGACTGACGGGCGCGCAGGGCCTGCTGCCCGGTGGCGGCCGGTCGCTGTCGGTCGTGCGGGTGGTGGATGAGCCCGACGAGCCGACGTGCATGATGATGGAGGAGCTGGCGTGGACTCCCCCGTGGGGGGGGGAAGACGGTGCCGAGCGCCCGCTCACCGTCTCTGTGACGGGGAGCCTCCGCCGGGGGGGGTCGGGGTGGAACGGCATTAGCGGGGGGGGGGTGGGCCGGATGGTGTGGTCGCCCGAGCGGCTCGCCCTCGGTTGGCTCCGCCCGTGGGGGGACAGCTGGAAGAGCCTCCGTCCGTGGACGGTGATGGACGTGAGCTGGGTGGGTGAAGGCGTGCAGGTGAGCCGCGGCCAGACGGGCTACGTATTTGTGTGGGAAAAGGTGGAGGCCTGAGGGGGGGGGACAGCGGAGGGTGCGAAGGATCGTAGAGAGGGGGGATGATGATTTGTTTGCGGAAGGGGGGGGGGGTGGGGGAAGCAGGGCTGCATGCAGTGTATTTGGGGGATGCAACCGTGGGGCTCACGGCGAGAGCGGGGGTGGCGAGATGGGGGTCGTGCGCCTCCCGTGGCGTGCACGTGGCCACGGGCAGAGCTTGCGCCATCGTCATCCCGCCCTGCGTCAATCAACGTTTCAGAGGCCCTTTGTGCACAGCGCTCAAGCGTGGGTGGTAGCGGCGCGCTCATGGCCACGTCACAATGACAGTGCGGGCGCCCCCCATGGCACGGTCGGTGACGACGAGCTCCCCCCCCCGCTCCAGCAGCTCCTCCACCCGCTTCCCCGCGTTGGCCCGCGTGGCCGCCACCAGCGCCGGCGGTCCGTCTGCGGCCCACACCATCGCCCCCGTGGACGCCACGCGCAGCACCGGTGCGCGGGTGCGGAGGGCGGGCTCGGCGGCGAGGGTGTCGAGGAGGTCTTCTAGCAGCACCTCCCCGCTGTCAAGGGTCACCGTCCGGGGCACCCCCCCTCCGCCACACACCTCACAGTCTGGCCGCCGCTCAGTCTCGTAAGTGTACGAGTAGACCCCCGACGTACCGTTGAGCATCACATAGTTTCGCAGCGGCCCCGCGACAGACGTAGCCAGCTTCCACGCCTCTGCTGCACACGCCGCCGCAATGACCGCGTTGGTCGACGCTACTGCCGGCACAATGTGCTTGACCACCCCGGCCGCCAGCCGGCGGGTAACCCCTGGGATGGAAAACTTGTCTGCCCGCGCCGCCGCCGTATCGGTAAGCCACGTCAGGTGGTCGGGGTTGTCCGCGTCAAACGCGACGCCCTCCCCAAACGGTGACGCCCGCGGGTACTCGACGACGTGCGCGTACTCGACACAGTGCTCGGGGAGGCGGGGCGTGTTGGCAAGCGTACACAACGGGTACGTCTTGGGCGTGTCAAACATGGAGAGGGTGCATTCAAAGCAGGCGGACAGGCGGGGGAAGATCACCCGCGCCTGGCCCATCAGGCCCTCAGAGCCACCGTCAATCCAGGGGATGAGGCCCGACCGGTCCACCTCTCCGGTCTCTGCGTCCGCCCCGACCAGCGACACGAGGGTGGCGTTGAGCCACCGCCGCGCGTCGATTGAGTCGAGGCCGGCAACAATGAGATTGAACTGGGCATACCACTCTGGGGGCCGGCGGGTCAGGTCGCCCACGTGCGCGGTGATGGCCAGCCCCGGCACGCGCGCGCGGATGTAGGCGGCGGCCACCTCCGCCTTGGGCTTCCCCACGTCCGACGCACGGAAGAGGAACTGGCGGTTGAGGTTGGACACGTCAATCGTGTCCATGTCAATGACGTCGATACGGCCAAAGCCCGCCAGCGCCAGGTCCTTGAGCAGCTCACAGCCGAGGCCCCCCGCACCCACCACCAGCACCCGCAGGTCGTTGCGGAGGGAGGCCAGCACCTCCGCGGAGGCGGGGGCAGAAAAGTCTGGCGCCGTCGATGGGCCACCGCGGGTGAGCAGGCGGAGCGCATCGGACCACCGGGGGCATGCCGCAGAGTAGGGAAGGGGCGGGGCGGCCGCGTCGTCCACCGCCTCCATCGTTGCGTCGCCGCGGGGGCAGACGCAGCCGAGCCAGCGACGCGAGAGCGTCAATGGCCGGGACCCCGGCCCGACGATGCAGCGCGCCGGGCTGGAGAGGCAGTAGGCGCGGCCGCTAAGAAACAGTCATAGGCAGTGACAGCTCACTGGAGAAGAAGAAACGCAACGGTGGTAGCGGGCAGCCAAGCCAACGGTAAAGGGGGGGCGACGATCAGAGGGTCTTTGCCGCTAAGGCGAGCACGCTGGCAGATGATAACCTACGGCTGTCCAATACAGGCGCACATTTATTGGGTCGGGTCGGTTCAAGCTCGGCTCAAGTCTCCACAAATTATTACACCAAAGTCAATTATTTCTTTCACATGAAATAGGGCGACCGAAAAAGAGGGGGACACTCGGCGCCTCATTTGCAGGCGCCGACCTTCCACCGTCCACCCTCTGATCCGCACTCCCTCGGCGACCCCCTCGTGGACACCCGCGTTGCCCAAGCGGTAGCCACGCCTACTTAAAACGGCGTTTTTTGTGCATCCTAGGTTTCAAGGGCCACCTCGTCTCCTCATTGGCCCACGAGGGTCAATTCGATCGCCAGGCGAAGCAATTCTTGCACTGCATTGGCTCCAAGGCAAGATGTCAGGTATTTTGCTTCCTTTGTGCCTGAAGAGGCCGAAGAATGCACACGTGTTCACCTGCACGCGATGTCGAGGCCGTGTGGGGCAGGTGAAAATAGAAAGAATGGAAGAGAACGTAAAGCAAAGAGTCAACCGTTTCTGAAAGAATGGCTGCTCCAACCGCCCACTCCACCTTAGTGAAGTGCCACCTTCCCCACCTCCTCCCCTCTCACACAGCTCAAAGCCCCCTACCCGCGCCCGGCGCACCCCCCGAATGCTCACTGACCATCGCACCAATGGTTGGGGAGGTCAAACAGGGGAGGGCCCGACGCCGGGGGCGTCTTATCGCGGACCGGGGGGGTACGATCCCCCCGCCACCGCACCTCTGGCGGTAGTATAGTGCGTCCCGTAAAAAGTGGACGTGCACGTGTCGTGATCATGTCAAATATCGGCCACTGGGCCAATCAAACCCACACTGCACGACCTGTGCACGTCCACTTTTTACCGGACGCACAATAGGGTCTTCGGCGTCTTCCGCGCTTTCCGGGCATCCAGCCACGCCCGAGGACGCTTGCGAAAGGTGGGGGAAAATCGGTGGATTCGAGGGGGGGGGGGGGAACGGAAACGGCGCGGGGGGAAGGGCAGATGCACAACAGGGGGGGACTATGAAGCGGAAGATCCATGTGCGTGCGGCGCCAGAGCCGCGCACAACCGCCCCTCATGGCCTCTGCGGCGTGGTGCTAAAGTTGGGGACACGAAAAACTCACTAATCTTCTTCTTGGCCAGTCACAGGGCTCCACGTCTCTTTGAAAAAGAGAGTGTAAAGAAACCCAGGATGCACACCTTTAGGCGTGTAGCAATGGTGGTGGCCTCCACGCGCGCGTTTGCACTCCTCCCCCCCTTCAGGCGCCGTAGGGCGCCGCCGCCCCAGCGGTGTGGAGCTTTCGCCCACTTCGATGCAGCCGTTGCAGACGCGCCGCGCGGCCACGCGAGCGCCCGTGCCGCCTGCAGCGGCGCCCATCGGCTCCGCTCCCGTCGTGGGTGGCGCCAGTGGCGGCGGGCGTTCAAAAGCGGGCTGCCCTGCCATGTGGACGGCCGGCCGGTGGCGGAAACATCTGTGTACCGTCCCACCGACAGCCAGAACACATCCACCCGCCGGCATCCCACCACAGGCTACGGACCAGACCCCCCCTCCCCGCCGGCCGCTCGCAACCACACCCATTGGCAGCAACTCCCGCCCACCTCCCCTTACTCGCCCCCCCTCCCGCCTCCCCCCCTCTCTCTTGTCCCTCCCCCGGCTTTCTCTTGCCACCGTCATGGCTTTTGTTGCCGCTGCCGCGGTGCTGGCACCAACCCACCGCCCCGCCGCGGCCGTGTCGACCCGCTCGTCGGCGATCACCGCCGCCACCCCCCGCGGCGGGGCGGCCCGCGTGCCCCCCTGCCAGCCGCGGCGGTGCGGCGGCGGCGAGGTGGTGATGGACATCAGGTAGCTCAGCCCCGCGTGCGCCCCCCCCTCGCCCACGCCATCACCCCCCGCACCTACTACCTGGCCGCGTCGCCCGACGACTGGGACTACGCGCCGCTTCGCAATGACGCGTGCCTCCCCCCACCTGAAGGTCAATGACAGTGCCCCCAGGGGGGCTCTCTCCCGCCATCCACCCGCACCGCCTTTCCCGGCAGGGCCGTCTTTTGGCTGACCGCCGCTCCTGGCGGCCCCGGCCCCGGCGCTCCCGTCCCCGCCTCTCCCCGGCCGCCACGCCCGACCGCGTGGCGGGCCCCCGTCCTCCACGCAGTTGTGGGCGAGCCCCTGTCGCTGGTGGTGACCAACGGCCGGGCCACCCCCCAGCCCTTCTCCACGCCCGCCCTGGGCGGGCCCGCCGCCGCCGGCGGGCCGCCGCCCGCGCCCCCATCCTGCGACTGGACGGGCACGTCGGCAGTGCGGCCCGCGGCCGCATGTGCCCCGGTTACAGCGGGGGGGCGCGCCCACGCCTTACGCCGCCGCTGACGGGGCGCCGCAGGGTGGCCTTCTGGAGGTGCTGGCCGTCGTAGCGGCCGCCGCAGACCTCCTCCCCCGCCGCCACCCCGCCGGCGGGCGTCTGCGCGGCGGGCAGGCACCGACGGCGAGGCCGTTGCGACGGTGCACCCCTGCGTCCATCTTCGTCCCCCCCGCGGCCAGTGGCGGCGGCGGTAGCGGCGGCGCCTCGCCGCGGCCGGACCTTGCCACCGCCTCGGGCCACGTCGACCGCAACGGGCCGCCACTGGGGGTGTGCCCGGGGGGGGTCACCCGCCTGCAGTGGGCGGCCCTGCCCGACGGCCGCACCCGCCCTTGGCGGTGGCGGCGGTGACGACCGCGGCGGCGACCGGGGAGCGGGGGGGGATGGCGAGACGGCGGCGGCGGCGGCGGCGGGCTGCTGCTGCTCTCCCCCGGCGGCACCGCCGGCGGCGGCACAGTGAATGCGGTGTGCGGCAGCGCCTACCCAAGCGGGGTGACGGTGGTCGAGGTGGTGGGGGCGGGGGGGGAGGGGGGAGTGTGGGGAGCCGACGCCGCCGACGTGGCGGCGGTGGGCATGCGCGCGCGGGTGCCTGCTGGGGGGGGGGGGGGGGGCCGCGGCGTTCAAAGGCAAGTTGCCGCCGCCCCCTGGACGTCTGCCACCGCCGCCGCCGCTGTCGCGGTGGCGGCGGCGGCGGCGGCGGCGGCGTGAGCGCCCCGCGTGCGCGCAGCATCGCGCTCCGCGCCCACGGCCGTCGCCCCACTGCTGCAGTGGGGCACCTCACACCCGTCCATGCCCATTCACCAGCTACAAACGCCCGCGGCCGTTCCGTACTGCCCTTTTAGCAGACCCGATCCTAACACCTCTCTCTCTACTTACCACACCCACACCTGTGTTGTTGTGGAACGTGGGGGAAGGTGGGCCAGCTGCCCACCTGCGTGCGTGCCGCGTGCACCGCGCGCCTCTCCTTGACCGCTGCGAGAGGAACCGTGGTCAACGCAAATCGTTCGCCTTTCTTAGGACTCCAAGGCTACCGCCCCGTGCCTCACACTTAAGCAACCCTTCAGGGAGCGCCCGCCCTCAGCAGGCAGTGCACCGTGCGCCTCCCACATCGCGGCGCCCCCCTCCCCGCCCCGGGCGGAGCGGGAGTTGCTGCCTCGTCCGTACGGTCCAGGCAGCTAGCCCTGCGGCACCCCCTCGCAACTCTCCTGGGGCCCCCCTCGTGGAGCTCCCCCGCACAACACCTGCCCGCCACGCCCACGTCCGCCCGACACCCACCCCCCAGCGGACCACCCACCGTTGCTGGTACACCCCGCCGGTCCACTGCCACGTGCCCCGTGGACAGGGTGGGGCAGGCCAAGTACTTGGGCCTGCTCCGCCCCAATCCACAACATGGGTCGCGGCGCCCAAAGGGCGCCGCCGTCGGCCGCACTACCCTGATGCCCAAGGTGGATGGGGGGGCGTCGCCCGGGGACGACTCGACTCGCCGGTTGCCCGGCTGGCCGGCCGGCGCCCGCGGCAGGCTTGCGTCACCCCCTCCCCCCTCCGGCCTGGGAAACGCCGGGGCGGCACGATCCTCGCGCCGCTGGCGCGCATGCGCCTGTTAGCTGCCTCCCTGAACAGCAACCGATCGGCCCGGCGCCCCCGCCTCCCAGTGGTACACCAGCCCGGTTGGCACAAAAGCCGGGTGGCCAGGGGTGCCCGCGAGGACTCCTCCCGGACCAGCGGCGGTCGGGAGGAGGGCGTAGGGCGGCGGGGGCATCCCACCTGGCGCAGCGCGGGGACCCACCAGCCCTGCCGCGGTGGGGTGTTGAACAAGCGCCCAAGGCGCCCCAGAGGGCGTACTGGCTGGAACACGCTGGGAGGGCACCCCGGCCCCGCCGTCATGGCCGCCGCCGCCGCCGCTGCCGCCGCCTCCGCCGCCGCCGCCACCGCCGCCGCTTAGGTCGCCGCCTCTGTTCCGCGTTGCCACCCATCGGCGGTAGCCAAAGGCCACCGCGGCGGCGGCCGCCACCCCCGCCAGCGCCGCCCCCACGGCAATGCCCGCCACAGGGCCAGACGCTAAGCCGCCACCGCCCCCAGACCGTTGGGGCACCCCCCCGGCAACGACCTGTCCTCGTCGGGAGAGGCCGCGTCTGGCGGCGACGGCATGGGCCCCCTGAGGGCGCAATAGATGTAGCCTTTCTCCACAATCATGACGTGCGGACGGCCCTCATCCAGTCTTACATCCGCGTTCGAGATGTTCATGAAACTCATCGGTTGGCTCCCAAACAGCATGACGGTGGTGTTGGACCACCGGCGATGACGAGCACATGCCCAGCTGTCCACACCGATCCCCACCGAGTCGGACCAATCGAAATAGGCACGTGCGTACCTCGAGCTGTTGAAGAGGAACATGGCGTCGCCCACCTGGATGGTGTCGTCCTTGTAGAACAAATTGAGCCGGCGCCGCTGCCGCTGCCGCCACCTCTGTCGCCGCTGCCGACGGCGCCGCTGCTGCTGCTGCCGCCGCGGCCGCCGCGGCCGCTGCGGCTGCCGCCGCCGCCGACAGAGGGTCGTCTGTCTGCGCACGGGGAATCCCGGCGGGGGGGGGGGGATGAGGGTGGAGGTGAGAGGGAGGGGCGTGAGTGGAGGGGGGGGGAAGGGGCATGGGCGGGATGGGGGGAAAACGGGGAGGGTGGGCGGGCGAATGCGCCCAACCCCGCTCCGCCTCTTCCGTCGGCCGCCCCGCCCAGGGAAAAGGTGGCACCAAGGCGCCCCGCCCGTTGCGGGCAGCAGACCCGGCACGCCGCGGGGGGGGGGGGGGGGGCGGAGCCACGGCGACAACAACACTGCGTCGCGGGGGGCGCACGGACACAGAGGAGCGAATGGAAGGGGGAGGCGCTAGCCGCCAGAGATACCCCCCCCCCCCCCCCCACTGCTGCCTGCGGGGGCGTAGGGGGGGGGGATCACCAACAGGGGGTGGGCCTACGCTGCAGGACGGAAGAAGAGAGATGAAGACGGAAACTAGACACTGACGCCGCCGCCACCGCAGCGTGCGCCATGGTCTGGGTGGTCACGCCGCCGGCCGGCCCCCGCCGCGCTCCCAGCACCGCGGCGGCGGCCGCGGGCGCAGCGCCCGCCCTCTGGACACACGGGGGATGGAAGCGCAGAGGGAGGGGCGGTGGCGGTGGTGGTGGTGGCGGCGGCAAGAGGGGGGGGGGGCGGGGGGGGGGGGGGGGGGGGGTGGTGCGGGAGAGGGAAGGGCGGGGGGGGAAGGGGAGGCATGCGTCTCAGGCAAAAGGCGGCGGCGGCTCCCCCTCCCTTCCTCTTACCCCCACCCCTCCGCGCCCGTCCGGGTGGAAGACGGGCGGGGGGGGGGCGATGGGCTGCGCTACGGCCCGGAGGGACAGAGCGGACGCTGCCGTGGCGGCGGCAGGCGGCCTACCTACAAAAAGAGGGCGCCCCGCGCCGCCGCCGCCGTTGCGGGGGCCACAACCCGCACGGGGGCGGCCAAACAGGGGGCAAACCGACCCCCAGACCACAGACACCCGCCGGGTGGGGGGAGTGGGGGGGGGGCCCAGCGGGGGGGAGTGTGCCCGCCGCTGACGTGGCCGGGAGCTACTGCGACGGTACGCTCGCGCTGTGCGGGCTGCGGTGGTTGCGCGTCGTCAGCGGGCGATGTCGAGATCAATGTCTGGAGCCGGGCCGCCTGCGGCCGGACCGCCGGCAAACGAGGCGGGCTAGGTCGCCCAGGAGATGGCTCAGCTTGTTCTCGTCGCTGCAGAGATTCCAGCAAGCAGCTGGGGTCCAAGACGGGTGACATCATGCGGGACATTGGGGCCACAGCTACCATTGCGAAGGCGGCTTGGGTGGCCACGTACGTGGCGCACCTAACGGCTGTCGGACGCACGGCCATCCGCTCCATCGAGGCGGCCGCCGTGTTCACGTTTCGCGGGGGCGCCACACAGCGCGCGTACGAGCGCGTGACGCTCCCCATGATGATTGAAGGACGGCGCCGCCTGGTGCAGACGTGGGTGGTGGCGGGTGACCTGCCAATGCTGCTCTCAAGGAAGACCATGGTATCCTTGGGCGTGGTGCTTGACGTCGCCGGCCGCTCCATGATGGTCCGGGCCCTTGCGGTGGTGGTGTGCCTGACCATCTCCGAGGCCGGACACCTCATCTTGAACGCCCTCCATGACTCGACCACAGCCGCTGCACAGACGGAGGGCCCGCCGACGGAGGCAGTGCGCGGCTTTCAGCTGATGGCGGTGCTGACCAAAGACACAACGGCCCTGGCACGGGCAGCCACCAAGCTCCACACCAAATACGGGCACACATCAGCATCACGCCTTAACGGCCTGTTACGGCAGTAGGGCATCACGGACAAGGAAGTGTTCGCCGCTGTCGAGGTCGCCGTGTCTACCTGCGAGGCGTGCAAGCAGACGGCGCCCCGGCCGTTTCGCCCGCTCGTCACCATGCCACGTGCCCTTGCGTTCAACCACACCGTGCCCGTGGATTTGGCGTAAGTAGTCCCCTGAGGTGCTTCGTGCTCATGATTGACTTGGGCACCCGGTTTTCTAAGGCGTTCGCCATCCCCAATGGGGAGTCCGCAACGGTCTTCCGCACTTTGCTGCTGGGCTGGTTTGTCCACCACGGTGCACCCATGCTGCTGCTTACCGACCCCGAGGAGGAGTTCACGAGCGCCCTGTGGCGGGCGACGGCTGAGCGTTTCATTATTGGGGTCGTTACCACCGCTACGACGCAAGCCCACTTCTCCAACCGGGTGGTGGAGCGTCACAACCTGACCATCAAGACAATGATTACGCGCATGCGGCGGGACCACCCGACAGTGGAGCCACAGGAGTTGCTGGACCTGGCTTGCCTCGCTATGAACAGTATTGGTCAGCACGGCGGGGCAACGCCGTACCAGCTGGTGAACGGAAGCATTCCCCGCGTGCCTACCGCTCTCACGAGCGACTTGCCGGCGCTCGAGGACAGCCGTGTGGCGGGTGACGAAGCCCTCCGTACTCACCTGCTGCTGCTCCACGCTAGTTGGGCGGCCCATACGGAGGCTGAGGCGAATGTGTCGCTGCGCCGCGCCCTGGCCCGCAACGCAGCCAACGTCCCGCATCGCTACTGGGCATCTGGCGATGTCGTCTACTACTGGAAGGAGAGCATCCGTCCATCCCAGGGTGGCTGGTATGAGCCTGCACACGTACCGGATGTGTCTGTTGCCAAACGCTCAGTCCGCCTGGAGCACGGCCACACTTGGACAAACCGGCACGTCTATGAGATCCGCTTGGCAGGGCCGCCGTCGTCGCCGGCACCGATTGAGACGCCGGCGGAGCCTACGGTGCCTGCGAGCGCGGCGACGCGGCTGACGCGAGCATCGGCGGTCTCCGCAGGCACGTCGGGGGCATCCTCGATCGCCAGCTCCAGAACGTCAGTGAAGGGCGACGGCGCCAGGGACGCTGAGCGCCCTGACTTGGACAACGACTAGCACCGCCGGGCGACTGCAGGTATGATGACAGGCGTACGGGCGGCACTCGACAACCTTGCCACAGTACCTCCGCCGGCGGCCGTCGATCCCCGCCACCAAGTGACCGGTCCTCGGGCGGGCCGCACCAGGTCACGCGCTGTAAGCAGCGCTACCAAGCACGCCGAGACGATGCACACGCAGCCTGATGCCTACTGGGCGAAGAGCCTGTACAACATGCGCGTCCAGCGCATCATGAAGACGAACAACTCTCCGCAGCGGCGTGCCAAACTCGGTAGGGCCAAGGCTGCGCTGCTAGCCACCATGAACGAGCTCACCGACGACCACGCGGATCATCATGATTTTCTCATCGGGTGACTGCAGCGGAGGTGGCGCGATTCGACGGCGCCCTGCGGGCGGCTTTTTCGGCCGGCCCAACCAAGTCTGGGGACCTCACCTTCACCGGTCTGCGTGTCCGGACTTCACTGGACGACGACACGGGCCGCATCACCGTGCAAGTGGACAAGGAGGATTACGTGGATTCGATCGAACGCATCAACGTGCACCCTGAGCGCGTCTTGGAGCTGGCGTCGCGACTGACGGCGGGCGAGCTGACCGACTACCGACGGGCGAGAGGTGCATTCCTTTGGGCCACGGGTCGGACTCTGCCCTACCTGGCATGCGCTGCCAGCACACTGGCCTGACGCTTTACCTGAGCGGTGGTGCGGGACCTAGCAAAGGCCAACCGCGTTGTGATCGCTGCCAAGGCGGCGCGTCTCTTGCCGCTGCGTTACAGCCCGCTGCGTGGCCCTGAGCGGCTGCGCCTGTTCGTTGAAACCACAAGCGTCAAGCTGGGAGATCTAACGGCCCACACGGGATTTGCAATCTCACAACGGCGGCCACGGCGGCGGCGAAGACCCTCAGGCCGAACACCCCGCTCACCTTGCTGCAGTTCGCCTCTCACAGGCAGCGCCGAGTGACGCACTCCTCCTTCGCAGCGGAGGTGTGCGCTCTGCTCGAGGGGAAGCGGGCTGTCAAGGAGCTAGCCGTCGTCCACGCGTTGGTCCACACAGGCGACGAGCACACGCAGGCACGCCATCGGGCGGGTGCCCAGCTGTCACCACTGCCGGTGAGGTCCGACGCGGAGGGGACGGCGGAGCGGGCGGCGGAGGGGGGCCGGGGCCGCTTCCAGGACACTGCGGCCAGTAGCTGCTGTTGAGGTTGCGGCAGCGATGTGGCCCCCCACCCCCAGCACCGTCGCAGCAACAGCCACCGCCGCCACAGCGGCGGCTCTCGACCAGCGCACCGAGCGGCGTGCCATACACATGCTCACGCGCGCGCGCGACCTAGTCGGCTGAACATTTGCACGGCCCTGATCCAGACGGGGCCGCCACATTGCAGCGGGGGCACGATTCAGTGGCGAAGGGGCGAGAATCCCCGACCCGCGTAGCAACCGCCACCGAGGCGGCATCTACGACCGCAGGAGTGGTCCACTTAACACCGCGAGGACGCCTGCCAACCTCCCGGCCCGGAGGAGCTCCCTCTGGCTCAACACCGCGAGGACGCCTGCCTACCTCCCGTCCCGGAGGAGCTCCCTCTTCCGGCCACTCGTACGTCAGCAGGGGCCGATGGGACGGATAAAATCGCATCAGGAGAGGCCGTTGGTGCGGTTGAAACCGGGAGCGGCGTCGATGTGCCTCCTCACAGTCCCCGTTTGGGGCGGGTGCCGTTTACGGGGCCGTGCCTGTCACAGTGGTGCACTGGGTGGCGGTGGCGGTTGGGCACAGTGCCAGGGGGTGGCTGTGACAAGTGGTGAGAGCGGACCATGACAGCAGTAGGGGGGAGCGGTCTGAGTGCGGCCATCCGCAGCTGGTGGGGGTGCCGTTGTAGTACCGTTCCACACAGTCCGTTGCTGTTTTTCCTGGGGCCGCATACAGCGCACCTTCACTATATAGATGCTTCACACAGTGGGGGGTACCCCCTGGCACACGAGCACAATGTCACACACACACACACCCTGTTTGGGGAACGCGTACGTGCTAGCCACAACACCACAGGGCGATTCATGACAAAGACGCAGAAAGAGAGATGACCAAGAAACAAACGCGACAGGTGGGACAGTCACTTGGCGAGGCTGGCGCCAAATACACACTCCGCGGGAGAAGCAGGCGCCTGAGACGACGACGAAGATGACGACGACGGCGGCGGCGGCGGCCGCGGCGGTGGCGGCGGAATCATATCAGGTTCCAGCTTCGGAGGTTCCACCTTGGCAACCGGTACCACGTGTACCGGATGGACAGGCGGCTGCGGCCGAGGAAGCTGGCGCGGCGGCGGCGGCGGCGGCGGCGGCGGTGGTGGCGGCGGGGGCGGCGGGGGCGGCCGCGGCGGCGCCGACACCGCTCCCGACGATCGACGGAGCGCCAGTCGCGCCGATCGACGGAGAGGGGGCGGCGGCGGCGGCGGCGGCGATGGCGGTGGCGGCGGCGGCTGCGGTGAGGATGACGAAACTGGCGACGGTGACGACGGTGGCGGTGACGGTGACAACGGCGGCGTGACGGGAGGCCAGGATGACGACGGGAACTGCGTCCGAGACACGCGGGACGTCGGGGGCCCAACACCCGGCCCAGAAAAGTAAAGGGAACGTGCCTCCCATGCCCCAGTGTCACGCGGGTGGCCGCCTGGCCGCTCCGCCGCCCCCGTCTCGCCGCTCGGACGGCGGTCGCCGCTGGTAGGCCGCCCCGCCGGGCCCGCCCAAGTGTTATGCGGGTGGCCGCCTGGCCGCTCCGCCGCCCCCGTCTCGCCGCCCGGACGGCGGTCGCCGCTGGTAGGCCGCCCCGCCGGGCCCGCCCCCGTCTCGCGCGCGCGTACCGCCGGGCCCGCCCCCGTCTCGCGCGCGCGTATCAGCCGCGTCCACGCAGCCTCGGCGGCACGCAGCAGGTTTGCGCACGCCGCCTCGACAGACCCAGAGCCGTTCTCGTCCCCGCCGCTGGTAGGCCGCCCCGCCGGGCCTGCCCCAGTGTCGTACAGCGGTCCTCCTGCTGACGCGACTACCGGCGGGCATGCCGACAGCACGCAGGGACACGGGTGTGTGGTGTGGCAATGGCAAGAGCAGCGAGGGGGGGGGGGAACCGCCCGGACAGGCCCGACCCATCCGGATACGGGCCGCGGGGGTCACGCATCGGCCGCTTGCCGCTGCGCATATACCGCTGGTGGTTGTCCCGCGGGTCCATTGTGGCTACCACATGTGGAGCACCTGAGGAGTTGTAATAATGGTGTGCGGGGGGTGGGGGCAACGGTCCTCGCGTCTGGCGACGTCGGGCCGCGCCGTGCTCGAGTGGGGGAGGTCCGGAGGTTGGTACGCCCACAGCGGCGACGTCGATGGGAATCAGGATAGCGGGATGCCGTCGTGCTAGTGCTAGGTGCCACATGTTGGCCGATCCGAACAAGAAGACAAGCACATGAACACGAGGCCCAGCCAACGCC